>JAOVVI020007728.1:0-14669 GCA_028571085.2 Nepenthes alata
TAGCGTCATTAGTCTTACCAATAGAACAAGGTAGAATGATACAACGAAATGGCATTGTTCAGTGGACAGCGATTATAGATTGGTATAAAGATTGAGCTTGCTCTCAATGATAAACTGGGATATTTACATTGAGGGGGAAAAAAAAAGAAAAATTATAGACATAGTTTCAGATAATTGCTTCTCATTGAACAACCAGAGATTCTAGATATTGGGGGTGTTGGAATTCGACTAAAACATGTATAATTGAAGCAGCATAACAAACCCAAACCTCCCATTAAACGTCAACCACCAAATGCTTGAGTATAAAAAAAATATAACATTGTATAATAATTTTTAACGTTGAAGACCATTTTCAACTAATAAGAAAGCGTATAATAAATTTTAAAAAAATTTACTATAAAGATAGTGTTGGTTACAAAAATAATTTTCATCGAAATTCTTTTACTATAATCCAAATAAATGATCGGTTGAATACAACTTTTAACACACCTAGCAACCTACAAGAGATAATATAATAAAAAAAGAGTAATCAAACAATAATACATTTTAGAAAACAATATTAGAATAACATACCTGACCATATCGAATAATAAAATTTAAATTAGATATCAACCGAATGTTAAACTTTTTCATCTTCTCTCTTTCTTTCTTTCTGTGAGCACTCATTGTGTTACAAAATAATATTAAATTTTCTAAAATTGTATCAGGCATAACTTTGTATTAGTATTGGAGTACAAGCGCCCTCATGCACGACTTCTCTGGGCAAACGGTGCACAAGCACCTCTAAGCATACTTTAGGCGATACCTTTTTAGATGAACTGTGTACACACGTCCTTCAGATACACATCAGGCACCGTTTTTTGACCAAATAGGGTACGTGCATATCTTAAATATCCATCATGCACCACTCGACTGACATTGGACAAACCATCGGTCGATTCTCGCACTAACATCATATGTGCTTTTAGCATTTTTTATTACTTGAACGACCCTTGATCGACCTTCGCATAATTATCGCGTAACTCTTGTTTGACTTCTCTGCCCAAGCGTTCCATGCGTAAATATTGCGAATCCTTTAGATAATTCGTTTGTCTATTGTGATACCCATAAAGTTGTTACTCAAAACCTAACAGGATTCCAAGCATATTGGAGCCCCTCTATGGTTTATATTTTATTTAAAAAATATATAATCAATTTTTTTTTATTTTTGAAGTGTTAAGATCTTTCTCTTTTTTTATTTTTTTAGAAAATAATTAAAATTGTATTAAAGTAAAAAAAATTATAAAAAATTTATATTCTATCTTCAAGTATTTTGTTAACTTAGGGTTAGAATATAAAAACTAGAGTATCTTCCGAACGAAGTATTAAGATCTCAAAATACGCACATGCGCGCGCACACATTGGGCCAATGGAGGGGCTCTAGCGTTGGAGAATCTCACCTCATAAGATTTGTTAGCCCATCATGAGCAAGAGAAAAATAAGATTATAAATGGCTAACTTTATATTATTTTCCTTCCAAAACATATAATGAAAGTATTATCCACATAAAAATTGGTCTGATTCTCTTCAACTCGCTATGATGATAATAATAAATTGGATTTTGAATTCTTAACAAATATTGTAACTAAATAATTTTCACCAAATATAAGTATTAATCTATAACATTTGAAATCCCTCATTTTAAAATAAAATGGTTGTTCAATATGCTATACTCTTTTCATATGCGGCATAAAGAATATCTGATGTATATGACATTAAATTATAATTATATAGAAAATTTTTTATATTGAATCGATAACATTGGAGTTATTGTAGATTAATTTTACTCTTATATTATAATCTTCAATGATCAATTGATATTCTTTGTATATTTTTTTATATTTTTATATTTGAAATTATTATTAATTTGGATGAATGGCAAGTTTAAAAGGTTATTATAGTTATCTGCAATTATTACTATTACTAAATAGTAAATGATAATTCAAACCTTGATAGTTCAAAATATTTTTATCAATATTATGAATTATAACTTATAAATATTCAATCATCGAACATTACTATTTTTTTTTTTAAACATCATATGATGAAACTTTGTTAGATTGATGGAAGGATCAAAATCATTGTAATTTCTTTCAATACCAAGGAGTGGGATTGGGACCTATCCAACCTCCTTCCATTATTATTCCGTCATTCCTTATGCTGCAGGGAGATGCAACAGTCGAACCTACCCGGGAGATGCAACAGTCGAACCTACCCGTGATTGTCTATTTACTAAGGTATTTTTATTTCAAAGATAATGGGTCGTGGGCTTGAAGGCAGCCCATGGTCCATCCCGTTGCTCCGGGTGAGCTCCGAAAGTTGACCGGAGATTTTCATGTCACTTCTGCCAGCCTGCCAAAGCGGAACCTCCATACCAAAAGTCGAAGGAAAGGTTTCTCTTTCGAGGAAGAAACAAAGGTTGGATTTCAGCGCGATGAGGAGGGGAGGGTAACAGAGAGAAAGAGAGACCTAAGACAGACACATTAAAGAGAGAGGCAGGGGTTAAGGAAGGGGAGAGAGAGTAGACAAGGTGTTATTTGTTTTGCTTTCTTGACTTCCGGAGATGAACGGTGGTCCTTCTGGATTCAGTATCTAATCTATATTCTCCCTCGTTTTCCCTTGTTTTGACGATTAGTTCAAAATTTTACTGCAATTTTAAAAATTGTTATATTATCGAACAGATAATGCCCCAGTCACGAGAGCATTCATCATTGCCTCTGCCCTCTTCACCGTTTTGTTGGGGATCCAAGGCCGCCCAAACAAGCTCGGGTTGTCGTTTCAGGTAACTGGGTCGCTATCCGTGTTATGTGAATTTCTTTTATTTTTGCCTTATCTAGCAGTTGCCCACTTGCTCAATTTAGTCATTGTGGGTGAGAATCCTTTTTTTTTTGTGGGATAGAGAGTTGGTGTTGAGTATTTCTATGAATTGTTTTTCGTTTCAAGGTTGGAATCCTTGTTACCCGCTCGTGGACTAATTTTTTCCTACAGCAATTATTGATGGGATTTTTTGGTATCGTCACTGCATATAGCTTTTGGATTTTGTATTCAGTAGACGGGGCATTTTGATTATTAGTGTTTGAACCTGGGGCAATTTTTGTGTGAGTTGTTTGCTAATAGGCGGCTTGAGCTCCTTTTTTTAAGATGTGGGCTGCATTTGATTTTTAGTTGCTTTTAGTTAGATTTTTATCTCTTTGAATTCAGTTCGATTTGGGAGGATTTTTGTTTTCATATAAGAATCTATAAGCCACTGACACAATATATATATATATATATATATATATATAGATATACAAATGGAAAATACTTTTGATTTGTTACTATGTTCCAATGAGATATAATTAAAGGTTGTTGCTGTGTGTGTTTTTGATGCTTGATCTGTGACTTCTTGATGTTGGATCTCTTGTAGTATCAGTTTATAGCTGATGCAACGTCATTTTGTAATGCGAATAGCTCTTGGCTTCAACAACATTCATTACGTGAATATCAACATTGTTTAAGTCCTACCATGATTAACTGCAGTGATTCTCTTTCACCAATTTCTATAATCCGAGGCTAGAACCTCCTGTTTCAGGGCTTGTTATTTAGTTGCGTTACTCCGATTATTTTATGTCTATTTTTCTCCCTTCTCTTACTTATAACCTAAATGAAATTTCTTTGTAATTAGTGCACTTTAGGCTGGCGCTTTGGTTTCTTGAGCCATCTTAAATGTTCTTCCTGGTCATTGGTTATATTCTACACCATTTATAATATTCTTACCATCTTTGTGTTATAAACAACTATTTGTGGCTTGTTATGAACTTTTATACTACCCACTGGTCTCAACATTTTCATTTGAATTAACTTTTGATTGCATTTTCTTTTTCTAAGCCCAACCTTCTACTTCTTCAAACATAATCGGTCTTGCGGACATATTCAAATATTTTCATTTTAGTTGTGGATTATAATGATTAAGCAGTCTTTTTATCATCATTGTAGAATCTGGGATCATAATCAAAAGGAATTTTGTTTCACGGATGTTAGTTGTTATTTCACGTCTTCACTTCTTCTAATAATCATGAGAAATTTAGTTTCACTGGATGTTAGTTGTTATTTCATATTATCACTTCTTCTACAGGTAAGGTGAATGAACATGAGCAATCTTTCTAGATAATGCAATGCTGTCCCAGAAGAATCTTTCTATATTGCAGATTAGCTTCTGGCTGTCCTAGAAACAGTTTTATATGTCATATGAAATGTGAAACACTAGATGAGGGTGATTTTTCATTCCAATGGAGCTAATATATTAGCAATCTTGCTGTTGCCTCTTTTGAAATGAGATGGATGGTGCTTGATTTTCTTCTGCTCGTCATTTTTATCTGAACTGTGTGGTGAAAATGATTAAACCCACTGTTTCTTCACAGCTGTTACAACTTATGCATGGTACAAATAAAGGCCAAGATAATCTGATTGACATATTTCTGGCCCAAGTCATTGCTGATCTATATGGATATATTGGAGGCTTAATAATTTTGATTAAGTAAAGCAGAATTTTTCTAATCTATATGTATGTATAGACCGGCACCATGAGTGGAAAGGGTGGAGTTTAAAAGGCATGGACAGAGGTAGAGAGGAACTCTTGATTTCAATCAGTTGCGGAGAGGATAGACATAGATAGAGCAGAATAGCCAAGAGGATTTCAATAGGGATCTCAGACAGTTGGGGATGGAAGCTGTGTTTGGTTTGCTTTCTTAAGTTCATTAGTATAGATTATTCTTTTATAAATGGCGCTGGGGATCTTAAGGCAAAAAATTTAAATAAAAATAATCAATAGTTCAGTTCAAAATTGCACTTCAGGTGATGTTCATGATGCTATGATTATTATGTGTATACATGTTGATAATGGCTGGTGAGACTTCAGGAGAAAATTTGAGAGATCAAGATTTGCAGATAATGTACTGTTTATCGAACCCAACCCTGTGCAAAACATCCTATTGAAGTAGAACTGTTGGCCAATTACCTGCAAAACATTTCTCAGCTTGATTGTTCTGTTTAAGCTTGTTCAATGGGTAGCATGGCATAGCTGGGTCTCGTTTCTTCTAGGTTCTCCCTGGCACTATCATATCATAATGGTTCTAAGGTTACTTTGTCCATGAATATTATTTTCAGAGTTGAAAAAGAGCAAAAAACCAAAGATATGGAAAATTTGCTTCCTGGTGAAGAGGCTGGAAGAGCAACGTGAGGTTTTTGAAACCGCTGATTAAGATTCTGGAAATTTATTGAAGCATTTTTGCACAAATACCATTGGGCGATCCTGTGTTTGTCAATCAAGGCAGGTCTGTTGGGAAATGTTTAAGAATAACCATAGATTGAATGAGAGCACTGTGAAAACAGCTATAGGCAGCAACTAAATACCTCATGGCATGGGATTACTTTTGAGAGCTGTCAGTGTAGTTGTAACGATATAGATTTTAATAAAAGCATTCGTTATGTGCATCTATTATAATTACTTTTTTATTTAATAAATATATTGACCTTTTAACAAAAGTTCAAACGGAAGGGCAGTGGCCCCAATTGTAACTGCTGGAAAACAGAAAAGAATACTATTACATATGAAGGCTTGAGCATCTAGGCAAATGGTAAACTGACCCCACTCGTTTTACTTATGTTGGCCCTCGGTCCCAAAACTTGACGTAATTACATATTTTTCCCAGCAAGGGATGTGTTATTTTTGAATCCTCATGTTTCCATCACCTGAGTGCAGCTCTTAACTAATAAGCTTCTCCATGACAGGATGTTTTCCAGAAGCTTCAGCTTTGGAAGCTCATTTTCTCTGTTTTTGCATTTTCATCTACGCCAGAGCTTATGTTTGGACTGTATCTTTTGTACTACTTCCGGGTGTTTGAGAGGCAGATAGGTTCAAATAAGTACTCGGTGCGTAATTATCCAAACCTTACTTGCTAGTTTGTTTTACTTATGTGGAAATTTGTTTTTGGTTGTTGCAAATGGCAATATCTTGTTGAACACAAGTAGAAGCCTATTGAAAATATTAACAATTTGGTCAAATTTGACATTGATCAACTCCTTTATTTGTTGGAAATTGAAATTTAGTGTGAGTGCCTTACTCTATCTGTCTACCGTGTTGCCAAGGCTTGTTACTGTTAATTTGCCAACAAGCACAGGGATGCTTTTCTGCTGCATAATTTAGAAAATATGGCTTTAATTGACTGATGCTGTTCATCTCATCTAGTGATGGGTGTTATGTTTCACATTGACTTTTTATATATGTTTTTTAAAACCATAGGAGGACAGAGGATTTTTCTTCATTTAAAAATTTTCTTTGGCAAGTTACTTTACTGATTTTTAATCTACTTATTTGCAGGTATTTATTGTGTTCTCTATCATAGTTTCTTTACTTTTAGGGGTTGTGGCCTTATTTCTTCTCAAAGGTATGCAGCAATAATATTCAATTGTTATTGTTATCTCTTAGGCTATGTTGTCATGATTTTATTTGCATACTATTCTTACAGCTGAATTAACCAAGGCAATACTGACTTTTATGTTCTGCATCTTTTATTATGGAGATGAAGCGCGTAGAATCTTGAAGTAGAATAAGAAATTTGAAAATGGCTGGTTGTATTTGACAATCCAGCTATAGGATAAGATCTGATGTTTGATCAATTTTTGGAAAAAGTAGCTATTTCGTGGCATTACTGCTTTTGGTTGATTTAAAAAAAACTGACTATTTCCCATGTTTTTGAAACTTTGGAAGACAGGCAGCTATTTCTTGCTGTTTAACTCTGGTTGAAACCATTTCTCACAAAATGTTTTAATTCCTTCCTTCCTGGAATAACTATTCCAATTAGTTGTGATTCATGTCTTCTGCTTGTAGAATTGGGCCTTCTCTTTCCTTAGTTTTTCCCCTCTGGTGATGGTGGTTCGGGTGTTGGTTGTTGATCCATATGAATGGTGAAAGTAGGTCAGACAGCGGAGTTTACCTGGAAAAGCCGTAGAAGCTAAGGCTGTTGGTCATGTTGATACTTGATACCCAGACTATTTTACTTTTTAAACCCCCACTATGAAGCAGATATGATAAATTATTTTCCTCGGTTTCAGTCAGCAATGCTGTTCATCAAGATTAAGGGAAAGACGGGTGACTTCAATGGCACTATTGAATAATCTAAACAACAATCGGCATCTATGATGTGGGATATCTAGAGCTCAATGGTTATTTGAATTTTTTCTTTTCTGTTACCATGCAGACAGAAATTATTGCTTCTCGATATGTGAGTTATGGCCCAAAAAACTTTGAAGTGGAGATATGTTTCATGCATACAACTAGCCCAGAGCAACTTTGTGAAAATGGTCCAACTTTTTAATTTTTTGAATTAGAACATGGGGGCAAATATTATCCAATATATTGGAAAATATCATTTGTATTGACATTGGCAGACATATTGCGATAAATCTCAATTTTATTGCGATATCAGGAAATATTACTATCGAGGGGGCCTAATATCAATCTATATTGATCGATGTTTCACTCAATGGTCCTAAGGCTTATCTTATACTTGATTGTAATCCTCTTTATTTTATTATTGCAGATCCCAGCTTTATCTTAGTTGCATCTGGACCCTACGGCTTGATATTTTCTTCATTTGTGCCGTTTTATTTTGATATTCCGGTTTCAACACGAATCCGTGTATTTGGTTTTCACTTCTCTGATAAGTCTTTCATATATTTGGCCGGTCTTCAGGTAAATTGGATTTTGTTCTCTGATATTTGAGCATTCTCCCCAATAATTTCTGTGTGTTTTCGGGGGGAGGGGGGGTAGTGAACAATATGTGAGCTCATTGAATGTGGAAATGAGTGCTTTTCTTCAGCTTCAATTACCTCTTTCCTTCCTTGTAACCCTTGATAGTCAGTTTCAGTTTCTATCTTGCAGCTGCTTTTGTCATCATGGAAGAGGTCTCTCTTAACCGGGTTATGTGGTATACTTGCCGGTTCCTTATATCGTATGAATGCCTTCTACATCCGAAGGTTAAAGGTTGTCTCCTTTCCCACCTCCAAATATGATTATTGTTTTACCTTAACGTGAATAGGGGAGCTGTTAGAGTTCTCTTATGCCCCTATTGTTAGGATTTCATAAGATTAAATGATGGGTCTATTACAATTTAAGTTCTAATCATTACTCTAATTGTGTAAGTTGCCATGATGAAATCTTTACCATTGTATGGTAAACAGGTGATATCTACACCCAAAGGTTAAAGATTATCTTCTTTCCCACCTCAGAATACGATTATTATTTTACCTTAAGGTGAATAGGAGAGCTCTTAGAGTCCACTTATACCCCTCATGTTGAGGAATTCATCTGACTAAAATATAAGTTTAATAACTTAATGTGTTGTTATTCTAATGGAGGTCCCTCTTATGCCCCTATGGTGAGCAGATGATACCTACATCCTAGGGTTAAAGGTTATCTGTTTCCCCACCTCAGAATATGATTATTATTTTACCTTTAAGGTGCTTAGAAGTCTTCTTATATCCCCAATGTTGAGAATTTCATTTGATCAAAAGATGAGTCTAATACATTTTAATGTGTTGTTATGATCCCATTTAGTGTACAAAGGACGATGAAAATCAAGATAACCTTAACAGGACTGGTGAACTGATGATATCTGTAAGATATTATCATGAAAGATGATAAAGGATATCTTCTACTTTAGCCTATCTCATTTTTTTTTTTTTGACTTCTACTTCCACAAACTTTTTGGTTCTCCCAAATTACCCCGATATTTTCTCTATGTTTTTAAATGTTTCTGAGATTAGTTACCAACTTAGCAAATGCATGGTGATTCTTAACGATTTTGTATTTATACAGTTTCCAGATTTTGTTGATTCATTCTTTTCGCGACTTTCTTGGCCATCTGTGGGGAGCACATCCTCCGCTGCAGCAATTAGGAATTCATTACCTACTAATGCAGGACGCCAAGTGGAGGCAAGTACTTTTTCTGTGTGGTTTTCCCTCATCTTCATTGCATTTTGGTTTATTCTTCTTCTTCTTCTTCTTTTGCGAGCAGTCTTTAGTTGACTGGGCGCTAGATGAAGTGATACTTCAGATATCTCAGAAAACTGATATAGAATAACTTAAATATAGTAGTGGTGTTCAAGAGCCTCCAATGCAGTGGGTTTAATATACAAAGTGATTTTATAAAAATTCTCATAAAATATCATCAGTTTCATAGTTTCACTAGTTTTTAACGTGGTAAGTTTAAAACACTTGCGTTTCTGTCTTTGGTAAAAAGATGGTGAAAAGGCATGTACTCTCACGGCAATGCCTGCTTGTTCATCGAGTTGTCTTCTAAATGAGATCAATTTTTGTTGGTGTGTCGAATGAATTTCAGAGAAATTATCCATCTGCAATAGTGGGAGCAGTGGAGCCACCAGAGGACTCGATCTTGACACTCGTGTCAATGGGATTTGATCCGCACTCTGCAAGACAAGCTCTCGTACATGCTAGAAACGACATCAACGTTGCAACTAACATCCTTCTCGAAGCTGTTTCCCGCTGAGCCATTCAAGGCAGTCTCCACATAGGTCGAAGAGGGTGATCTGCTGATTCGACTCTGCACCCGGGACATGCGATATATATTTCCAAGGGCATCTCATTTCTTGTTGTACTTTAAATCTAAATGAGGGGCTGCTAAGTTCCGGATAACAAGTGTAATACCGATTGAAGATTCCTTAAATGAATATGGATCTTGAAAGTCTTTAGTTCCGGCTTTGGACCACAGAATGTAATCTATTTGTTTTTCCATATACATAGAATTCTGTGTAGGGTTTTTGCAAGATAATCAACTGTAAAAGTTCTTAGATTCACGTCTTCAGTTTTATTGTCTAGACACAAAATCGCAAGAACCTTTTACTTCAACTCCTCCCACAAATCCTTGTACAGTACTTCACAACTGCATAAATATTAAGCGTAGAGCAATCAAAGTCATGGGTATGATCAGAGAAAGGACAATAGTCATCAGTCTTGAAGGACTAGGAGATGAAATCATTGACCAATTTATCATCATCTGGTCTGACCGCCCTAGGCATCCCGTTGCTGAAGCGACCTCCAGACCCTATGTGATTATTGGAAGGGTACACTCCGTCAAATGAGTTCTAAATTTTCCCCTCGGATTTGCATAACTGTGGATTCTTGAGAACTAGACAGTGCTGATATCCACTCGGCTTTTGTGAAGCTGGAATGCTGGAGTGATCCAACTCCCACAGCTGCACTGAATGCCGGACCAATTGAAATAACCCAAGCGGGCGTCGCAGTGCACGCAGGACAACTTGCCTTCCAAGGCACCTTCTTCAACTGGAGGATAAGATTAAGAACACAATTATCAAGCAGACTGACATGGAATGTTATCTAAGTACGTATTTTAATGAACAAGAACTATCAAGGTTTTTAAGTGTTAAAAATGCGTGGCTAGGATGCTATCTAAACATGTATTTTACTGAACCAGAACTATCAAGTTTTCAAGTGTTAAAAAAATTTAACAGACAGATTTTGCACAAAGACCATCCCCACTTGCATAAAGAAAAATCTTCAGGTGTCACACTAACAAAGCAACGTCTGTGTTACCTCCAAGTGAGAATTTAAATGCAGCATTACCTTCCCATTCTGTATGACTGATGGGTACAGCTTAATTGGCAGCAACTGGCTAGGAACTACTTAACTCGGGAAGTAATAGTGCCATCCCCCCCCCCCCAAAAAAAACCAAAAAAAAGGAAGAAGAAGAAGAAGATGATGCAAAATGGCTGTCTCGATCGTTGTTATTCTCCTCTTTACACCATCATAATTCATTGATTTAGTCATTTATATAATATGTTATTCTTGTCATTAATTATTACAACGGCTCCTGCTGGCTGTTCCAGCAGCAATCATCTACATCAGTGTCCCTAAATTAGACGACCAAAAATGAATCAGGATCCCCACTAATAGAAAGAGAATTCGCTGCATACCTGCTTTCATCCATCTTAAAGGCTCAACAAAAATAGATGAGCAATCAAACTCAACAGGCTTGCCATAAGGATTTCCACTTCTCTTGTGCCACCCAAAGCATGTCTCACCCTCACCTGGGATGTGATCCACAACATTCTCTTGCAGAGCAACAAGTCTCCTGCACTTCTTGCAACGAAATGCAGGAATAGGATTTCTGTTTTCATCTGGATATGCCCCTTTCTGTGGGGAGGCAACTGCTTCGGGCAAGCCAGGATCAGCTCCAAAGTTAGAACTATCTATTTTCTCTCCACGATTATAAGAATCACCTGAAATCATGCGACAACAGAAGACTTCAAAACTAAAATCCTGGGATATACCGTACTTCCTGTCACTAAATCTCAGTAATTAGTATCAGAATGTTTTGACAGATGACAATAGAGGAGAAGAAGAGTCACGTTAGGATGAGGAAATCCAGAAACACTAGCCTGTTACTTATACAGCTCCATTGGGAGATTATGATGTAAATATCTCAGTTTTCTGGACATTTTTTTTCTACCCATTTGTTTTCTAGATGATTATTAATCTGGATTGCAGCATATCAAAACATGAATTGCATACCAAATGATAAAAAGCATGTAGAAGTTCCCTATTTTAAAGGATATCAATAGAACTAGCCAGATAAAAATCAAACCAACCTAATGAAGAAGCTAGGCACACATTAACAATATTGTAATCTTCCAGAGAAGAGTTCAATTAAAAGGGTGGGGGAGGGGGTGGGGGAAGAGATGAAGGGAAGAAAAAGAACATGCCTAATACTTTCAAGCGAAAACGCTTGTATATGGGACTAGCATGGTCAACCTTGAAGCCCATCTCCTCAAACATTTTTAACTGCAATGCAGAAGGAAATATTCAATCCATTTCCCAGGATCATCTCATAACCAAACGCCCATGAATAACTTCCCAGTGGTATCTTATTAATCATAAGTAACATTATTCTCATGTCTCACCTGCTCCAGAAAGCCATCATTGGGGGAAACAGACTCGCAACTCTCTCGTAAGGATTCGAGTGCATCTGCAGAACATCAATGGCAGGAGATGAAAAGCAACGTAAATGATAAAACACAAATGAGAATCACAATGACACAACTTCAATATATGCATTAAAGAAGTCTCCAAATGGAGTCATCTTGCTATATCCTTATATCAAACAACAAACTTCAGTGAAAAAAATAATGGATTTTTTCAGACCTTCTTGGGATAATCGTTCAGATCTCATCAGATATGCTGTAATAATAGCTGCACTGCAACAAACACATGCCAAAGACAATTGTGAACCATTTAGGACTCAAAAAAGCTAAAACAGTCAAAGCTATTACAAGGTGGGCTTGGACAATGCCTGGAAACTTACAGCAGATTACAAACATGGATAAACTTTTCTGATTATGTATGTTGGAACAACTTATATGCTTAATCTGAATCCTAGAATTATATAATTGAAAAGAAGGGAAGATAAATAGGAAGGAGCACTAGTTGAGCTAGTTTTCCTTTGCTTTCCACAGATGTCTTTCAAACTAGATAGATTGAAAGTAGGTCTTAGGAGCAGGAAATTTTATCTATCAAATTGTTCCTTAAATTTCTGTCCTGATTACGCGTAACTATTACCTAGGTATCCATTTTCCTCAAATCTACTGATGTTTGTATAATGCGTGTGAGCATGTTAACATTAGTAGAATCATATATTAAGAAATTCTACAATCAATAATGAGTGATCCAATGTAGAATCATATAGAAAAAAATTCTACAATGATCCAATATATTCATTACTCTAATTTGCACTATATTGATAAAATGTCTCTCAATTCTGTCGCCTAGTGAATTGCAATGAATTTAAAAACTGATATGTAAGAGCATGTAGAGCATAACTATATAGGCCAGATTCTAACAATTACGGCGGATTCTAACAATTTTGTTGTTGCCAGTTACTAATATTGTAACTAACTCACAAGTTGACCTCCAAGAACATCATTAAAATGCATCGTTAACCATACGGTCAACCGAAAACTTGAAGACAAGAAAACGTAGACCGCAATTTTAACAATTTCTACCTCCTTGACACGCCTGCAAAACAATGCACCAGAACAGACCCCTCCTTTCTGCTCTCCTCAATAAAACCCAGGCACACATCCAAATAGTCCAACAAATTCTCGCTCTCCATATCTCGTATTGGTACCGCCATCCTCACCATCTTCAAATCCTTGCCCGCATACTCCATCGCATACAAAAGCTTATCTGAGGATAGCGAACTCTTAGAACAGCTACCGGAATCATCATCTACTCCGGAACTTCCAGCATAAACCTTCCGAATTTCCTTCGTCGGGATCGATAGAGAACCACGCCATTCCGTGAAAAATGATATCGACGCCGAACTTAACAGCGACAGTACATGAGTGATCTCGGAACTTCCATTCCCGAGTATATCGGCGGCGTCGCTAATGTTCCCAATGAATAAACGCTCGCGTACTAAATACGGCATATCACAGCGGAAAGATTTCGCCTTGAACTCGATTTAGTTCTTAAATTTCTTTTGCCTGTGAGACTAATTGGCAGATAATTTGAACAGAAATATGTGAAACCGGATATCAAGGAATATGCCGGCGATGGAATATCTCACTCAGTCTTTAGCGATGATGCGCTCGCTCTCTCTCTCTCTCTTTCCTCATCCGATAGATCGATCGTAGATGAGGGCTTCTAGGCGGGCATTTCCGCGAGTGCGAAGAAGTGCACAGGTGTGTGGTGGCACGAGCAAGCATGCGAAGAAAATCTCAAAATAGAACAACAGTTGCCTTTCCGTTTAGGACTCTAGCAGATCCGACGGAACGAAGGGCCCTGCACCTCAGCTCTGCGGCGCATGGCCAGTGCCGCGGAGCAGGGGCCGTGAGATTTTATCCAATGACCCCCATTTCAATAAATTTTTTTTTTAAATCGAAACTGTGCACGTGCGAAGCAGTTTACACACGCACAGTTATATATATATTTTTTTTTATTTAGATAAAATACATCCATTGGATTAAAGATAAATTCAACGGCTGCTATTCATCGCCCATTTAAAACAAAACCCTAGCAGGCAGAACGACGAAGAGCGAAGAGGGAGGAAGAGAGAGAGAGAATTGTCGTCTTCGTCGTCTCCCACCATCTTCGTTTTTCTTCTACAACCTTGTGAGCCAAAACCGTAACCACAAGCAGAAGGAGGAACGCGAACCAAAGAGGACCACAAAATCAAGGCAAGAAAAGAAATTTTGATTCTGCAAAATAATTTTGATTGTGATTTGTTCTTGTCGAATGGTATCCTCTGTTTAATTTTTCTTATTTTGAAATTTTGGTTCAAAATTTCACTTCAATATTTTGATTCAAATTTTCACTTCAATATTTTGGTTCAAAATAGTAGAGCGGCTTAGATTCGGGAGGCAATCGTGTGTGTGCTGTGTGCTGTGTGTGTGAGTTGTGTGTGTATGAGTGTAGCAGTAAGGCTACTGTCTGTGTGTGTGAAGGGCAGCAGAAGCTGCGTGAAACTGTAGTGGGGTGTGTGTGTGTTTGGTGGCTGAAGCAAAACGGTCGTAGGTTGGGTTTGGTGAATGGCATGTCATGGGCCATGGGCTGG
>JAOVVI020007729.1:0-14669 GCA_028571085.2 Nepenthes alata
CCGGTGATACTATACGAAAGACGGTGCATGTATTATGTGCGTACGTGTGCGTGTAGGTGTGTGTAGACATGTATATGCGTGGGTGTATATATGCGTAAGTGTAGTGGCATGTGTTGTTGTATGTGTGGGTGAGGTGTGCACTGTGCAATGGGGTTCAGAGAGGTAGTCGTGTGGTGAGCCGACGGTGGGAAGATGGTGCCACCACTGTCTCCGGGTTGTGAGCCGACAGTGAGGAGATGGTGGTGCTTCTGTGCGCCGCGGTGGGGAAAGGTGTGCGTACAGGAGTGTGTACGTGCATGTGTGTGTGTGTGTATATATATATATGTGGGATCGTGTATGTGTGTGTGTATATATATATATATATATATATGTTGGATCGTGGGCGTGTGTGTGTGTATATATATATATATGTGGGATGGCACTGGGATATTGATATAAAATTGATTTATATGAAATTATGTATATCTATTGGTGGTAGAATACGTTATGTGAAATTATGCGTGTGTTGGTATGCTGGAAATACAAATAGTCGGTAACGCAAATTTTCCTGTATCTCATTGATGAAATACGGTAAAACTATTCTTCGTGTTAACCTTGGTGGTGTGCGTATAGCTTATTGGCACTCTATGGATATGTAAAGGAGAGTATACGAAGACTCTACGATAACCAGGCGTATGGGAGTCTGTGGGACCGTAGAGTAGTCTATATTTCTTCCAATACCGATTCCATTCCGGAAGATTGAGGTCATTGATATTGAGAAGGGATGCTTATAACCTAGTGACAATCGTAGAGAATGATATCTGGAATATCATTGGCGAGGGGTATCAGAGATGGTATAAGCATGTTACAGGTGCAGCCTTTGAGAGGACTGTAGGGGTAGTGGGGATACCATGGATGACCTCGTTGTATCACCCAGCCGTTGGGGGCGTAAATACACGGCCTTTGGTTCACTATGGTAGAATAAGATCAAAGGAGATTCTTATTATCTCGTACAGTGGTGACCTCAGATTGAGCTGATAATTAGATTCTTATTATATCGGACAGTGAGTCGAGAGGGATGCTTATAACCTGGTGACCATCGTAGAGGATGATATATGAGATATCATTGGCTAGGGGTATCGGAGGTGGTATCGGCATGCTCGGGTAGAGCCTCTGGGAAGACTGTAGGGGTAGTTGGATACTATGGATAACCTCGTTGCATTACTCAACCGTTGGGGGCGTAAATACGCGACCTTTGGTTTACTATGGTAGAATAAGGTCCATGGAGATTTCTGTCATTCATACAGTTGTGACCTCGTATTGAGCTGATAATCGGATTCGACGGAATACATGTTTCTTCCTTGATACTTAGCCGTTCACGTGGCCTTCGGGTCGTGGACACGACATGTTATTGAGTCTCGGACAGTGGTGGACATATTACCTGCTATGATTAATTTTATTCATTATTTTATCATCCGAGATACTTTATTGTACTCCTTTATTATTGTTCGTTTTTACTTGCTGGGCATTCAGCTCACCCTTGTGTTTTATTGGCTCCAGATTAGGCAGGTTGACATTAGGATAGAAGAGATCGCTGTGTAGATGCCAGGCAGAGGTGATCTCGGGAATTGAGACTTTCAGGATAGAAAGTTGAGATTTTTGTTACTTCAGTTATGGTTTGACTTTTATTTGATTTTTATGAGGATTGATATTTTGGGCATTGATGTCATTTATTGAAGTTATTTATTATTACATTTATAAATATTTAATTAATGATGCATTTATGAGGTTTCTTGATGACGTTTTTAATGACATTGAGTTCATTGATGACGTATAATTGATGATTTTGGATAATTTAAGATTTTCACCGTAACGGTCTGGGTTCAGGTTCAGGGATCCGAACTCGAGTCATTACAGATGAGCATCAGAAGGTAGATTTCACGCATTTTATAATATCTTTGATATTTCTAAGTGGGGAAGTTTATACTATTAATGTGATATCATGACTTCAATAGAAATTTCATATTTAAATTAAGGATATTTGGACCTTAAAATTAGTTAGAGTCTGTTTTGCTAAAGATTGAATTAAGTAGTTATGGCATTCGACCTAACGTTTGAACGGCGTCTCGAATGTTAAAAGATTGTTTCCTGATTAGAGCAGTTTTTGTATGAATTACAAATAGAAGTTAGCTTCTTGACATTTTTTTTATTATACGTAAGTTTGAGATATGGTTGTTTATTTAACTAATGTAAGATAATTAAATTAATACAAATTAGTTGAAAATTATTGAGAAGTGGTTCCTTTCTGTAAACAAAAACCCTTCTCACCCTTGAAAAAATATACAAACAACAATAGCGAAAATAGAAAGAAGAAGAAAATGAGTGAAAGGAGAAGTCAGAAAATTGGAGAAAACAAAGAAAATAGATTAAAGTTAAGAATTCAAGAATACATCAAGAAAGTTCATACTTCCTTCTTTGTAAGATTCATATCTTCTTTGTCATGGTTGATTTCTTGGAAGTTCTATTCCTCTTTCTTGAAGAGTTGTTATTCTCTACATCTTTCTTCCAAATATGATGTTCATATGGTTTCAAGTTGTATTCATTTCAAATTACGTGTTGATATTTAGTGGGAATTAAAGTGTTAAAACTAAACAAAGAGTAGAAAAAATGCCATAGAATAGAAATAGACTAGAAATCCAAATGTTTATGCATGAATTCATGTAATTGTTCAGTTATAATTTAACTATCTGTAAGAATTGATTGAACTTGAAGTCATTTCTGTCAAATATCTGTCTAGCATTTTACAATGGCATTCGAAAGCCATGAGACTATATAACACTTGATTTTTACAATTTATGTTTAGGAAGTCAAAATTTTTATATATTAGGTAAATGTAGGAAATAATTGTATAATAATTTTTTTTAAAAAAATCAATCCCCGAGGAAGGAGGCCCAGTGTTTGATGAGCACAGGAGCCGTGCATAAACGCATTGAGACAAAAACTTTGTGTCTGAGGCGCACATGATGGGCGCTTGTGTATAGTTTGGGTTGGGTAGAATAGGTCATGCTTATATGTGGGTTGGGTGGCACTTGTGTATATATGCATTGATCATGGCATTTGATATGCACTTGATCGGCGCTTGTGCACCAATTTAGGTATTTAAAGTCTCTTTGCCTAATTTTGCGGGCATTTCACAGAAAAGAGAGAGAAAGCGAGAGAGAAAAAGAAGAGAGAAGAAGGTGAAGGGAAGTGATTTTGAAACTATTTTGCATCATATCTAGTAAATATTTTGTTTAAATCAAGTATATTTAAACCAATTCTTTAGTTTATTTTTAAAATCTTTTAATTTTTCTTCGATTATTAATTAAATATACATGCATGTCAACTTTTTTTCCCTTTTTGAATATTATTGTCTGCACATCTTTTTTACCAAACATTTGGATGTTTTGAAAGTTTACATTTACATTTGAGATATTGTAAAGACAATTATGAAAATTTTAAATTTTTTACTTCATATGTTATTTTTATACAAATATTAGATGAGATTTCTATTTTATAAAATGAAATAAAGATTTTACTTTTTTTTCTAATTTGAAAATGTTTTAGATATCTGATATATGATGTGAAGTTTTCCATTTTGGCAAAAAAAGAACCGTTGTATTGTGAATAGATTATATTCAGACGTATGTTAGCATACTATACTCAATTGGAAGAAAACATCAATCATCCTCGGGTGAAAATCCTATCTATAGGGTATTATAGACGGCCCGACTAAACTATCGAGAATACATATAACCTGTTCTTCAAACTTTACCCTTCGAATAGTTGATGTGTGATCTTTCAGTCCTTAGTTCTTATGTTTTACATGTTTTCGATACGATCATTCAATTTTTTGAGTTTTTAGATTTGATTTTATATGCTTTATGGTCTTCCTATGTTTTCTGCATGCTTCACAAATTTCATATATTCGCACATACTAGGCATTTCATATGAAATTGTATTTTAGAACATATTTATCATGAATTGGATGTTTTGAATTCCTACAAATGATCACAATTTACTGTCCTTTAAGTCTATTTCACTCATGTATATTCATATATTGTGTGTCTGTGTATATCTATATATATTTTATTAATTGCTAGGTTTATAATTGAAATATTTTAAAACACTTTCAGATTAGTAGGCATTGGATTCTTATAAAATTGGATGAAGGACTATCAAAGGAATATAGCTAGGAGTTTTATTTATGATTTTTGAGCTTATTTTCATATTCTTATAATAGATAGGATTGTACTTAGTTTTCACAGTTTAGATTGGGCTGATGTACTATCATAAAGTTATATATGATTTTTTGCTATTTATGTATTTGGTATTTTGATTAGATACTTTTCATTGTATGGATTAAGCAGCTACATTATTATTTTTAAGGTAGGACAAAAATAGTTTGGCTATTCCTAAGACCATAATAATTATATTTGATTATCTTATGATATTAATATTTAGTATATGACCTAATTTTGGTTATTGTGTCTTGATTTGTGGACAAGTTTCACATTGTGTTATTATTATTACCTGCTTGTATCAGGATCATAATAGATCCTTGAGACAACTTTGTTTAGTTTTTGCAATTTTTTAAATTTTGGTTGATTTGTTGGTTTTAAGAAATAATTTTGATTAATTCTTAGGCATAACACTTCTTAGATGTTATTTAAGTCTTGATTTATGAGTTTTAATCATTTCGTATTGAATTGTTGAACTTTTAATCATTTGAAAACTGAAATAACAGTCTATATTCTAGGGCATTTGGATGGCGTGCAACCAACATTTAAACACAAGAATTTTGGCATGCGAGCTAGTGCTTAATTGTTGTCCAAGTCTTTGAGTTGTTTGAATCTCTTGGATTTTGATCTTTATTCATTAATCTTTGAGTCTGAATATTGGAATTGCTTCCTTTGACTCATAGCTATGATTACAATTGAGGTGATTATATAAAAATATTATAGTATCAATGAATAAAAAACCTGCAATATGATAATATAGTATGTATTTTTTCAATATTGATTTCTATATTCCGACAGATATTAAGGGCATGGTTTTGTGGTGGGATATTTATAGACGTGCAACCTTCATATTATGATATCGGTGAAAAACATTGGATTTAGACATGATAATGCCATGAGGACTCAGTCGAGATGGTTGCATGTACCATTTGCGATGTGCGTAATCTTGTGTTATATTGTTGCGTCCCAAATTTCGATCCTGTAATTAACATTTAATCAAATATTAATTATCCGATTAACAATTTAATTAAACATGGACGTGAATTGTATGTCGATATATCGACCAACCAAATAAAATAACAGAAACTATACACAGGATCTAAACTATGCCATGACTCATATGGCTATCACACCAACCCAATCGTGATGTTAGACCTTATGTAAAGCTTTGATTTGGGGATTTCGGTTCAAATGTATAATTTTGTATATGTATTGTGATTTAAGGCTTTGATTTGGAGTTTTGATTTGAGATTTATGTACGATTTTGTCTGGAGGTTTCGTACTTAGAGCCAAATTTGGGAATTTTAGTTTGGAAACTTGAGACTTTGAGATGCAATTGCTAAATTGGTGCTTTAATAAAGCTTAGTAGATGATTTGTATTTGAAAATTCTACATGAAATTGTATGATCAAATTTTGGAGACTCTTTTGAACTTATCTGAAGGGCTGATTGTATGAGTTTGAATATGGCTTTCTGATATGATGAAGTTTCGCTAAGAAAATATGAGCAAGAATTCTTTTAGATAAGTATTTTAGTTGAGTATTTCAGTAAGAATTCTAGATAAGTATTTCAGCTATATATTTTCAGTTAAGTTAATAAGAAATTGGCCCTAAGATTATTAGTTAGTCAGGTAAGGTTATTCGACATGTCTTAGAATGTTATAGTGGTAATCGATGATAACTCTGTCCACGAAATTATACGTGGTCCGCCTCTCCTTGGGGCATTAAATGTGGAGGATAGATTCAGTTCAGAATCAGATATGCCTTTGGGAGGTATTTCTATTTCAGAATATGAATCCCATTAGAGGGGATATTTCAGTTCAGGCCTTGGATTGTCTAGAGTGAACACAATCTATTATAAATTATTCACTATCTCGGCTAGTAGCGTCTCCTAGTTTGGGCCTTTTCAGTTAGTAAAGTTAGATTTTAAGGATAAGTAAAGATTTGAACTTCGTTTAAGACCTTTGGTTTGCTCTCATAACAAATTTAATGTCTTTCCTTATTTGTTTTGCTATATGCTATTTATTTTGTTATATATTCTTCATATTCGTAGAAATATTCTTCTGTTGTCATATGTTATATGTTCTTGTTTTTCTTACTTGTTTTGTCATATGTTCTTTGATATTTGCTCGATTATTCTTCTATTACATTCATGTTTATATAGAGTTATTTAAATTGCATATTTTTATAGTACACTGTTGGGTTTCGGCTCACTCTTCTATTTTTTCCCCTCCAGATATGCTGAAATACGATAAAGTTTGAAGATAAGATTTAGCTAGAAGAAAGAACGTTTGATGGGCCTGAAGATCTTGAAGAATCATGGAGACCTTGACAAATTTTGGATGTACAGGATTAGTTTTGAATTAAAGATGTATATTCTGATAACGTAGTAACATTTGTATTACAATGTGCTTATTGATTTTGCTTCTGCAAGATTAATTTATGGTTATAGACGCTTCCATATTATTTTGATATTTATATTTATTTTAGTCCTAGATGGTATATCTCTTTAGATTCAATACAGTAGTTAGGAGTACTGTATTGGAGCCATGGATGATATGGCAGTTTGTGGTCCTGTGCATGTGTGTTGTAGGATGAATGGTGATATTTGTTTAGTTGTGTGCTTGATTCAGGTTAATTTAAACATGTTGTAAATTTTTATTTCAGTCTTGTTACAGAGAAAACTCTCCCAAAATTTATACAAATTTTATGGATATTAGTTTTATTTGTTTATTGACGGAAGTGCTTTAAAGGATAATGATCCATTCCGTCACATATGTCGTGTCCAAGTTGTGTAATTTCAGGTTGTTTGTATTGGATTTTGTCCATTTTTAGAGAAATTTTTTTCAATTTTCTACAGAAATTTATATTATATTATTTTGGGTATTAGTTTTATTTATTTATTGACGGAGGTCATTAAAGAAAAATAACCTGTTCTGTCACAAAAGACCTCAAAAAACTAAAAATAGAAGAATTAGTTTGCTCCCTACAAACATATGAGCACACTCTCCCTCAATTTAAACAAAACAAATTGTCTTAAAAACTGTATAGGAAGAGAGGGATCGCAACTCTGATGAAGAGTCATGCAGCGATGAGGATTTTGCGTTGTTTGTCAAAAAATTTTAAAAAATAAAAACAACAAATGAACCTCAAAGAAAATAAACTTGTCTCATAACTTGATCAAGAAAGATAAAAAGGAGAACAAAGATATAAAAAATAAGAAATCTCAATGAATCTAATATCATGAATGACACGAATTCGGTCATATTCAGACTGAGTGCCTAATTTTAAACGTCAGAAAGGAAAAGCCTTAAATGTGTCCCTCTCAGATGACGAAGAAGTTAAAAAATATGAAAAATCATCTGAAGAGGAAGAAGTAAATTATATGGCCTTCAAAATTTCCATTATTAGTGGTGATGAAGCCACAAGTACAAAATCAGAACAATCAAATTCTTCTCATGAGGAATCAGATAATAAATTTGATGGTCTTCAAGAGGCCTATGACAAACTGTTTAGGGAATACATAAAAGTAAAAAAATAAATAAATTCTTAAATAAAAAATTAACTAAATCTGAAAAGGTTAAGACAGAACTCATAATAAAATTAGAATGGTTCACTACTGAACATCACAAACTAAAAATGGTGAATGGGTCCTTAATTGCTAAAATAAAATCTTTAAAATTAGATTTTGAAAATGCCAAGAATGATATTTAAAAATTCTTAAATGGAACTCAAAAGTTAGATCACATGTTGGGATTGGAAAAGCTTGCAAGAAACAAAAAAAGGCTTAGGTTATATCGAGAACACTTCTAAAAATGGTGAACATTCTAAACAAATTTTTATCTCGACTACAAAAACCATCCACAAAAATATTAGTACCCAAAAAATTTCTAAATCAATGCCTAAAAGAGTGGAGAATTGAATTAGTGCTAATCTCATGCCCAAACCAAAGGATACCACGATTGTGAATAAACTCACTTGAACCTCACAAACAATTAAGTCTAATACTCACTTTTGACATGAATTCAAAAAACCCAATACTGTCCCTAAGTTCGTGCTTACCTATCATGCGTGTGGACAAATTGGGCACATTCATCCCCGTTGTCATAGCATCAATCTGCTGTATAATTAAAGATAAGGTGCAAAAATAAAAAAATTTGGTTAACCACATTCAACAGCTAAATGTCCAAGTGAAAAGATTAGATCGAAAGGCAAATTCGGGAAGAAATATATGGATAAAGAAGAGCATTCTAAAAAAGTCTCCAAAATTTATCATTGTAAAGTCGCATATATTGCTCTAAAAGCTCAAAATCATTCACTGTGATATCTAGACAGTGGATGCTCTAAACATATGTGCGGCAATAAAGCCATATTTTTATCTTTGACTGACCATTTCGATGGGGTGGTTGTCTCTGGTGATGGAGCGAAGGCTCCTATTATTGGCAAAGGCTTGAGTAGTATTTCTGGGCTCTCGAAGTTATGTGATGCCCTGTATGTATCTAGGCTAAAATCAAACCTTTTAAGTTTTAGCCAACTCTGTGATGAAAATTTTGAGGTGTGATTTTTTAAGAAAAATACTGTATATATGATACAAAGGGTTCTATCGTGCTGAAAGGCAGGAGAACTCCTGATAATCTCTATGGGATAGAGCCAAGTCCTATCTTGGGATGCCATCCTGCTAAAGTCGACTCTGTAGAATTGTGACATCAACGTCTTGGTCATCTGAATTATAAAAACTTGGCCAAAATCTCAAAGAAAAATTATGTTGAGGGCCTTCCAAAATTGTCCAATGTTAAACACCATGTGTGCGGTTCTTGACAACTTGGTAAACAAACTGGGACCAGTCATCCCTCACTTGGTGACATTCAAACCTAGCTTCCCCTTGTGCTAATCCATATGGATCTTATGGGCCCATCTAGAACCGAGAGCCTAGGGGGTAAAAAGTACATCCTTATGGTTATTGATGATTTTTCTAGATATTCATGGATAGACCTCATTCGTGAAAAGTCCAACACCTTTGATCACATGAAAATTTTGTGTAAAAAACTAAAAAATAAAAAAGGATCTTCTATTATGAGAATACGTAATGATCACGGAAAGGAGTTTGAAAATTCTAATTTCGATAATTTTTGTAGTGAGGAAGGAACTCAACATAAGTTCTCTGCTCCTATCACTCCACAACAAAATGAGATTGTGAAATTAAAAAATTTGGTCATTCAAGAAATGGCTACAACCATGATGGAAAGAAAACATGTTGCTATGCACTTTTGGGGCGAAGTCGTAAGCATGACTTGCCACATAATAATCTGGGTCTATATAAGGTCCGAAATCAATAAGACACCCTACGAACTCTGGAAAGGGAAGAAATCGAACTTGAAGTATTTTCATATTTTTGGAAGCAAATACTTTATTTTATGTGATAGGAAGAATTTAGGTAAGTTTGACTCCAGAAGCGGTGAAGGAATGTTCTTAAGATACTCCCTTAATAGTAAAGCCTATTGAGTGTATAATTTTCGTACTCAAACTGTTATGGAGTCCATCAACATCGTTGTCAGTGATCTATCTAACGAGCTTCCTGATACTAGTGATTGCCTTAATCAAGAAGGTGATCAAACTAAGACTCCACTTGATTCAGCCTAGGCTGATATTCTAAAAAAAACCCAGATTGCCATTCGTAGTAAGGAACCTTAAGCCAGAGTCAAATTAAATCATCCGAAAGACTTCATTTTAGGTGACCTAAGTGAGGGTATGAGACTGCGTTATC
The DNA here is from genome assembly GCA_028571085.2 of Nepenthes alata. Lineage (NCBI taxonomy): Eukaryota > Viridiplantae > Streptophyta > Magnoliopsida > Caryophyllales > Nepenthaceae > Nepenthes > Nepenthes alata. The sequence continues at coordinate 10,022 of JAOVVI020007729.1, forward strand.
AGGTTTTAAACCTGATTGCTTGTACTTGTTATGTATCTCACTTAAAATTGAAAAAAGTTGAAGAGGCCCTGATTGATGAATGCTAGATAAATGCCATACATGAGAAATTAAATCAATCTGTGAGGAATGACGTATGATCCTTGGTTCCCCAACCTAAACATACTAATGTTATTGGGGCCAAATGGGTCTTTAAAAATAAAATCGATAAGAATCGTTATATTACCCGCAATAAAACTCGCCTTATTATTAAATGATACACACAAGTGGAGGGCATCGATTAGGATGAGACCTTTATTCCTGTGGCTCGTCTTGAGTCTATTCATAACTTGTTGTCCATTACTTGTACCATGGGCCTTAAACTCTATCAAATGGATGTTAAAAGTGCCTTCCAAAATGGTATTATTTAAGAGGAAGTCTTTGTTGAACAACCAAAGGGATTTGTGAATCCCGTATTTTCAAACCATGTGTACAAACTTTAAAAGGCTTTGTACAATCTTAAGCAAGCTCCTAGAGCTTGGTATGAGCGTCTCACCTCGTACCTTAGTGAACATAGGTTTGTTTTGGGCATTGTTGATAAAACGTTATTTATGACAATGACCAAAAAATTTATACTCGTTACCTAAGTTTATGTTAATGACATTATTTTTGGTGCTACCATTGACTCTCATGCTCATTCATTTGCTGACTGCATGGCCTCTAAATTCAAAATGAGTATGGTAGGAGAACTTACATACTTCCTTGCCTTGCAGATTAGGCAACTCTCTCACGGTAGTTTCATCTCCCAAGCCAAGTATGCCAAAAACCTTGCAAAATATTTCAGTCTTGATAACACCAAACATACTTGGATACCCATGAGCACTTCATCAAAAGTGGATCATGATTCGATAGGAAAGATCATCGATCAAACTCTCTATAAAAGTATGATCGGCAGTCTCTTGTACTTAACCGCTAGCAGACCCGACATTACATTTAGTGTCGGTGTCTGTGCTTGATATCAATCTGATCCAAAAGAATCCCATTTAATTGTCGTTAAGCATATCATTCGCTGTGACCATGGGACATCCGATTATGAGATTTTCTACTCTAAAGACTCAAATTTTTTATTGGTCGAATATTCCAATACCGATTGGGCTGGAAATGCTGATGATCATAAAAGCACCTTCGGTGGATGTTTCTATGTCAGCTCAAACCTAGTAGCTTGAATGAGTAAGAAACAAAATTCCATCTCCTTGTCTATTGCGGAAGCCGAATACATTGTCGCGGGCAGCGAAACAAATGCTTCTCGATTATAGTGTTGTTTAGGATATTATAACCATTTATTGTGACAATACCAATACCGTTAATATTTTAAAAAATTATGTTGACCACTCCTAAACTAAACATGTTAATATTCGACACCATTTTATTCGTGAACTCATTGAAACTCAGGTCATTTCCCTTGAACATACTCTGACCGAGAATTAACTGGTCAATATTCTCACTAAACCCTTGGTTGTTGTGTGTTTTGAATTCTTGATAGCGGCCATCGATGTTTATTCTCCTCTTATGGAATGAAGTGGTATTTGAATTCTTGTGCGACCCATTACCTCCACTGCATTTGCCCGAAGTTGATCACACACTTATCGCTTTTCCCTGGATCCCACTAAGCCTCTTGATGAGCCCCTCCCTGAGGTGCCTCCTTTCCCGACTGATGGTGGTCCATCCTACTTTGCCTCATCTTACCTTGACCCCTTATGTCTTCCTCGGCACTCCACCTCTTTCTCCTCTACACTTATGGGTTAGATTTCCTACCTTTCCAATTGGCTTAAGCTGCTCTATTCCTCTCAGGAGCACAACTATGCTTCCTAAACTTAGCTGCATTCAGATTTCCTTGCCGATTTTGAGCGCCTTGATTCTCGTCTGGCTACTTAGGAGGTTGCACTTGTTTGTTTGCGGTGGTAGTTTGCTCATCATTCTTCAGCTCGACTGTCTTCCAGCAATTCCTCTTGATCCAAATGATGCCTTCTCTTTGGCCTTTCATGACAAAAAGGGAGAGAAATGTTTCTTGTTAGGGGGAGACATACTTTTGTTTAGGAGCTTTGATTGTTTTGTCCGGGGGGAGCTTTGATGTTGATAGCTTTGTGTATTATTACTTCATTATTTGTCTTTATTTTTATTATGTGGTTACTGCTCATGTTATTTGCTCATATTATTTCATGCCTGTTCCCGTGACTTTTATTGTTATCTGTTTGTATTATGTGCTTTTATCTATCCTTATGCTGACCATAGTTGACCAGGTACGACGGCTATAGTCTCGGCATGACAGCTCTCTTGTATTTGTTCCTGCACTTTTTGTATTATTTCTGGTGTTCACTAGGTGTAGATTTTTATGTACATGGGTTCTATCTCGGCAGTGCCTGAACTTATGATTTTCTTGTATTTTGCTTTTTATTTTGGATGAGGTTTTGTCATGGAATTGCCAAAGAGAGAGATTGTTAGGGTCATTTATGTGTTGGCATATTCCGTGACCATATTTGGTCTGTTGTTGATGATGAGTTGTATTAGTCTGAAGATCTTCATCAACATATATCAATGGTTGTCATTTCATGAGGACCTTCATCTTCTGTATGCTTGCGTGAGCTCGAGCCCCGTTTCCGGCACCATGATGCCCACTACACCCCCAATCTGTTTCTAGTGAGCATACACCCACTGATCATCCGTCTTGAGCTCGAGCCCAATTTCTAGTGAGCTTGTGCCTACTGATCCCCTGTCCTAAGCTCGAGCCTCGGTTTCAATGAGCATGTGCCAAATGCTTGCTCTCCCCGTGCTCGAGTGCCAAAACTAGTAGACCGTCGCTCGAAGCTCGCTCTCTCCTCGCTCGAGGGCCTGGGAGGTTTCTCATGGAACCCTAGGCATGCCGACCATGCGCTCGAGCGTGATGCGCATTTCACCAACGGTCATATTTTTAACCTAGGTTTTTAAGTTTTCCTATATATTGCTGACTTATTTCATTTCCCCAGACCTCTTGCTTGAGTATTTGATGACCATTTTCAGAGCAAACTCTAATCCTTCATGCTTTAACATTGCTTCATCTGAGAAAACTAAAGCTATATACTTGTGCTCTCTTGTCAAGGTTTTTTCTCACAATTCTTACTTTACTCTTGCAGCTCTTCCTACCTGCTTACCTTTGTTGGTGACGTCAGTGGTTAGAAAAGGGGTTCTTGTGGTGTTTGGCAATTCAAACAGTTCATGAGGAAAGATTGACATGAAAATTAGAAGGTGTCCGGTTTCATTGCCGTGGAAAAATCCAAGGAGTTCCTTGATAGAGATGACAAGATAGAAATAAATCGGCTAGGTTAGCGCATTTGTACTACCCGGTCTATAAGTTGATTTTTACAGTGCATATTTTCCGTGACTATTAAAATTCTGAGGGTTTTGTTCGACAGCCGTGGTTATCAAGGTTTCCTTTCGTGACCAAAAATTTTACCTTTATTATTACTTTCATAATTTATATTATTACTTTTGTAATTTATTGTTCTCATCTAGATTAGAATATATTTTACGTGTATTATATATTATGTGTTTTTTATTCCGTAAATTTATTAAAGGGTTAAAACATTATTGTGATTCAGAATGATTTGTTCCCTTCAAAAAGAATGCATAATTTAGCAATTGCAGAGAAATTTTATTAATTTTAGACTATGCAAAGTATTTTGTATAGCTTTTTCAGCCCATATATGCTTTGTATTTGATAGTTTAAAACATGTAGACCCTTATGTATGAAATTAAGACATGTAATAGTCTTTAAAGTCATGAGTTTAGCAAGGAGGTGAAGGAAATCAGTACATGCATAACATTCTTTTGAATTTCAGAACATATAGTGTATAATTTAACATATAGGAACTTATACTCCACAATTGTTTTAAACATGCAAGTAGGTTCTTCACGAAATTAAGTATCTAGGAACATAATATTAGTTTTTCAGAACATATATGGAGCTTAAAGGATAGAAAATAGCATACATATACATTATACATGAATTTAGACGTGAATTTCATCCATTTTGTAACAAAATGGAGTGAATTACATATTTATGTTAAATAATATCACTATAGCTTAAAAAATCAAAACATGTAAGAGTAATGGAACAAAATTGCTCATGGAATTCAACAAAGAACAGTAATAAGAGAAGAAAATTTAGAATGCACTTGCCTTAACTTTAATTTACCAAAATTCAAGTCTGTTCAACTTAATTTGAGTTTTTATGGGCTCCTCTTTCTCATTTTCTCTCTCCTCATTTGATTCTTTCTCTTCTCTTGAAAATTCTGAGAAAAATGAGAGAATTCAACTAACTGCATCTATTTATACAAAGTAGCATTCAAGCGTCACTCAGGTGTATGTTAGGCGCCGAGTTACTAGATTGTTGCACTCGAGCATTTCTTAGGCATGCCTCAGGCACTAGTCCCATGGCTTTTGGCACACAAGTGCGGGTCGGGCCTTTTTTAGGCACCGAATCATTTGGTTTAATATTGATTTTTTAACTCAATTTTTTATATTTTTTAACATTAATTTTAATTGTATTAATTTAATCAATTAAGATTACTATAAATTAAGGACTCAGGTATTACATTTCTCCCCTCCTTATAAAAATTTTATTCTTAAAATTTAC
>JAOVVI020007730.1:0-14669 GCA_028571085.2 Nepenthes alata
GATATTTAAAAGTTAAATTGAAAAAAAAAAGTTATTCAATAATATTTAAAAGATACCAAAAAAAGATTATTTAATTGGTATAGACAGCCAGTATAAATGGTCAAATGTGTGACATGAACTATAATAATATCTAAATTTAGAATAGTATTATAAACAATTAAATTTAGATATTTTTTTTAAAAAAAATAGTTCCGTATAAATATTATTAGTGAAATGAAATAATGAGAGCAGCAAGTAATTTACTAAAGAGGCAGACTCTTTGGCATTGAGGGGGAACATTATCTATATCAGCAATGTAATTACTCTGTAATAAATATGTGATAATAAGATGATTAATTATTTCTAAATCTTTGCAATAATATGGTGTAATTATCTATACGAGCAATTTAATGTATTCTATAATAATAACACTAATGGATGAGCAATAATGAAATTAATTATGTGATTATCTATGTGGGTAATTTAATGCATTGTGTAACAAAATATGAGATAAAAAGAGTGTTAATTATTTCTAAATCTTTGCAATAATATGGAGCAGCGAAAAGAACGGATGGAAACACTTTTGGAATTGGTCAATGAAAATATAAGCAATTTCATCGATCTTCTTTTTGAGGGGATGTTTATTAATTGCAATATTTATGGGTAATTGAACCCTTTTTTATCATTGAAGGAAACTTTTCGTTCCGAAACATAATAAAATTCTGTCATCTTGATAAATTAGCGGTAACAGATCAAAAATATAAATATTCAATATACGTAAAGAGTATTTAAATATAAATGATATGAATAATAACAAGTATAAAAAATAATGCAATAAGTAATCATAAAAAGGAGACAATTTTTCGTGACGAAGAAAAAATTTGATAACTATGACTATTGAGAAAAATCCTCCGGGTTTTAACAGTTAGGAAATATATCCACTATGAAAATCAACTTACAGATCGGGTGGTACAGACGCGCTAATCTAGCCGACTTACTTCCGTCTTGTGATCCCTACTAAGGAACTCATTGGATTTGCTCGTGGTAACAGAATTGAATACCTTCAAATCTTTAAGACAATCTTTCTACACGAACCTCTTGAATCGCCAAACACCACTGGAGCCCAATATCTATGCCACCGACGTCGTCACGATGGTTAACAGATGGGATGAGGTGTATAGTATAAAGCATGATATGGAGAGAAAATTTTATCAATAAAGTACAATCGTTAGAGTAAAATTTTTTCAAATATAAAGTACAGAGATGAGAGGTTTTTCAAGGTCAAAGCTACTCCAAAGTTATTCTAGCGTACCTTAGGTTAAAGTCATAAGGCATATATGTATATGGAGCCTAACAAAAAAATAGGTTAAAATATAGCTATTGGAAGAATGCACGTCGTGGTGCTCGAGCGCTAGCTAGGGTTTCACGGTCACACATAGCACCGCTCGATGGTGAAGAAGGCGAGCGTCGGGCGGGGGTCTACTATTTTTGGCGCTCGAGCATATGGAGAGCGAGTATCGATTGGGGGCTTATTAGATACGGCACTCGAGTATGGATCAAGCGTGCCTTGAGTTCGGCTTCTCGGGAATTGGCTCTCAAGCGAGATTCGAGTGTGCCTTGAGCTCCTGCTACTCTGAGCAATACTTGAATGTGGGTCGGGCGATGGTAGCCGTGGTTATCATGAGAGATGCGATAACGATTTTCCAATGAAAATCTGATGAAGAGCTTCCAAACACATAAAAATACACCGACAAACGACCAAAAGAGTAACCTGACACGTTCACGGAATATGCCTACACAAAATACGACTAACAATCATTAACTTATTTAATTAATAACCTATGGAGAAGTAACATGAGATTTAAGTCATTTAGAACTTTCATCTATTGTAAATAGATAAAAGAATGGCTCAAATTGAATCACATGATATAATATTATTGGGAAATGCTTTTCACTGTAGGGTGAAATATGTAAGAATATATCCTTATTTGAATTGGTGGAATCTAGTAACTATGATTCTTGGCATATGAAGGCATGACAAGTACTACCTTATATTATTGAGCCAAGTCCATGTAACTATGTAACACAAGTATTAATTTTGATAACCTTAAATAATAAGAAGTAATTTGTATCTAATTGAGGGCTAAGTGGGACACTAATTGTTAGTTGATACAATAATGGTGCATGAGAGGCACATAAGTCATGAACATTCTTAGTTGGATAGAGTGTTGAACTCATTGTTCATATGATAGATGCATGTGCTAATCATTGGTAGATTAGGAAGTCTGATGAGTATATAAAGGGTGCACATGTGTGAGCTTATACAAATTGATAACTTTGATGTGCACATAAAAGGGAACACCCGGACAACTCAAGTTCCCCTCAAATTTCAGGACTATAATTAATTTGATTATTTTTGTTCTGTTACATGTGCTGGATGACATCATTTATTTTTTTCTATTATGATGTTACTGATAGGTATAGAGTATTCTGTTATGTTGTTATGCCACATGGCTCACGTGTATGCTGTTATGAGGAATATAAGAATAGCTAAGGGGCTCATGTGTATGTTGTCATAAGTATAATAGGAGAGCTATTACAGAAGACAGACAATACATTACTCTTTTTCTGGAACTTTTTTTTCTCTGTCAGACTCCCATTCTCTCTCTTTCTCCTTTGCTCTTCGCCTCCTTCATCTGTCTCTCTTCTTTGTTTCCTTTCTCTATCTGTTGCTAGATCCTTGTACGTAACAAAGGTGCTCTCGTTGAGAGCCATGGCAAAGGGAATTAACACACGTTATAAATCCTTGGAGGACTCTATTGATGGTCTCTCTACGGAGCTTAAGGCAGTTTTGGCGACCATCCAATGGCACTCCGATGGAATCGCCTCCAATGCCTCCACCGTAGAACAACTGCAACAATCCCTCCATAAAATTCGTCAATTCTCAGCTCGAATCGAGAAATCCCTACCACAAACCACAAATCCACTACTACTACCAACACCTACCATATTCTTTGCGTCCTCGCCTATTTTTTTTCCCTACTCCACCTTATACCTTACCTTTTTTGTCACATGCAAGCCTTGATTTACAACTCTCTCACCACCCTTGTCTACCTAAACTCAAAATTCCCTTCTTCACTGGCGAAACCGTATTAAACTAGCTTTTCCAGGTCGAGCAATTTTTTCATTATCACGACACTCCTCCTAACCAGAAGCTCACAATTGTTGCCTTCTACATGACTGGTTTTGCCATTCAATGGTACCAGTGGATGTCTTCGACCATGTAGCTATTGACCTGGGAGCTCTTTGCCCCTGACTCGGAGCTCCAATTTGGACCTTACTCCTATCTTAATCATGAAGCGGCGCTCTACAAACTTTGGCCAACCGCCACTTCCATAGCCTATATTTTCGAGTTTGAGACCCTCTCCACACGTACAATCGGTCTTACTTCTACTAATCTCTTGAATTGTTTAATCTCTGGCTTACGTGATGCAATCCGGCATGAACTTCTATTGCTGAAGCCCATCCCCTTACCTGATGCTATTGGTATGCTAAAATTGGTGGAGGAAAAGTTGGACGTTGGATACATCCACTTCCACCGTCCATCAGTCCCTAAATCGCCCATAACCACGGACACGCCACAGCCAAAATTGCCCTCGTCCTCACAACCTCCACCTAAATTTCCCATCAAAAGACTTACCCCTGTTGAAATGGCTTCTTACCGTGAACATGGCTTGTGCTTCAATTGTGAGGAATGATTTGTTCTTGGCCACCATCATAAGCCCCAACAATTCCTGTGTTTGATCGGTGAGGAGGAGGAAAGCCATCCGGAAGACAAACCTTGCATGCCAGAAAAGCGTCCTGAAACTTTTCCAGCAATAGAGCCCACAACGAAGTTTTCCCCAACCATCGAAAATACCCTCTCTATTTCTCTTCATGCCTTAGAAGGACACTCTACTCTCTCTACATTGAAGCTACAAGGGGTGGTAGCTAGGCGTGTAGTGATTATTTTAGTGGACAGTGGATCTACACACAATTTTCTCCAAACTTGTTTGGCAAAAAATTTGGAGCTGACAATTGAGCTCTCTCAACATTTGAAAGTCACGGTGGGTAATGGCGATTCTCTACACTGTGAAGGCCTTTGTGCTAATGTCTGTGTCACCTTGGATCAAATCCAATTCAAGGTAGACCTCTACTTGTTACCAATTTATGCGGCTAACATGGTGTTGAGAGTGCAGTGATTGTCCACTATTGAGTCGGTGCTGTTCGATTATAGAGCCCTTTGGGTGAGTTTTGATTATGCCGATACTTGCGTTATCCTTCATGGATAGTAGTCAGCTACCATTTCCTCCATGACATTGGGTAAGCTGAGGCGCGAGGAGCTAACTCATTATATTGCTTCCTATTTCTAGCTCACTATCCATCCCATCCCAGATTTCTGCCTGGAGGTTGATTCAATGGTAAACTCTCCTGAAAATCGCCTTCCCAACGGTGTCCATCCCTCAACACTTGCTACTCTCTGTAACATTCTTTTCACCTATGTTGATGTATTAGTCATTCCCCGGGGACTACCACCCTACCGCACCACTGACCATCACATTCCCCTAAATCCCAACACCACTCCAATAAATGTCAAACCCTACCAATATCTGTATTTTTAGAAAGTAGAGATGGAAAAGATGATCAAGGAAATACTGGATGAAGGGATTATACATCCCAACACAAGCCCATTTTCATCACCCATCCTGCTTGTTATGAAAAAAGATAGTAGTTGGCAATTTTGTATAGATTATCGTGCCCTTAATGAAATCACTGTGAAGGACAAGTTTCTGATTCCCACAGTGGACGAACTATTGGACGAGTCACATGGTGCCCGCGTTTTCTCCAAACTTGATCTGCGAGTTGGATACCATCAGATGCACGTCTACTTTGACGATTTCACAAGACATCTTTTCGGATCCATGAGGGACACTATGAGTTCCTAGTTATGTCCTTCGGGCTGTCGAATGCTGCCTCCTCTTTCCAGATCGAAATGAATGCCATATTATAGCCGGTACACTAGAGATTTGTATTAGTATTTTTATGATATTCTTGTGTACAACACCTCCTTGAAAACAGCACTTCCAGCATCTCTCCCAAGTCCTACAAATCTTGCGGGATAACTCCTTCGCTAAATAATCCAAATGCAAGTTTGGGTGGTTGTCATTGGCATACTTGGGTCACGTTAAATTGAAGCAAGGAGTGGCCGTGGTCCCTAATAAAATCTAAGCAATCCAAAACTAGCTGACACCTACCACTGTGAGACAATTGCATGGGTTTCTCAGTCTCGCCGATTACTACAGGTGATTTGTTGCCCGGTATGCTCACATCTTAGCTCCTCTCATGCAATTACTAAGGAAGCAAGCCTTTCTGTGGACCCAGGAAGCAGAACATGCATTCTCCTCCCTTAAGACGGCCCTCATCACTACATCGGTACTAGCCTTGCTCGACTTCTCTGATCCCTTTGTCATTCAAACTGATGCCTCTGGAACCAGTATTTGTAATGTACTAGTTTTTGAATATCATAATTATGATTAATTAAATTAATATAATCAAGATTAGACTTAATCCATGTGAAAAAAATTGATTTCAAAAGTGTTAGGAAGTCTCGGCCGGGGGCGCTTGCCGAGCGCCTTGAGCGCCCAAGCAAGTGCTGCAACACCCGCCAGGAGCTCGAGCGCCCAACACAGGCGCTGATTTGCGTATGGTAGTTGCACTGGCCCGAGAAATAAAAACCCCATGAGGATTTTTTGGAGTCATTTTTGGGGTTTTTACATAGAGGAGAGAGAGAGAGCATGAAGAGGAAGAGAGAGAAGGAGGAATTCAAGATTTTTGAGTTTAATTTTGAGCTCAAACTAGTTAGATAAGTGATAGATTGGGTCGAGGTAAGTGTATTTATACCATCTTCTTTCGTTCTTTAAACTTTTTGTTTCATTTTCTTCGAATATCCTCATTTCGATATCTGATTAAGTTTAAATTTTATATTACCAACATTTTAAACATGCATATATGTGGATTTCATGTCTGATTTTCTAGTCTTGATTTGTATTTCACATCGAAAACCTAGCGCCGCGCCAGAATATTTTCATCTACTAATTTTAGGGGCTTTTACATAAATTGACTCTAGAATATCATTACACACACATTGTATATGTCAATTTACCGATTGATATTTGAGTTGGTAGTTTTATGCAAAATTACGTTCGCCGGAGCCCTAACCTGCACCCCCTTTAGGTTTCATCCGAATTGTTTGTAATTTATATATGATTTGGTTTAGAAATTCGTAACACTAACTTTATGAATGTGAGCACTCTGTATATTTGGTATTTATGTACATATATTTCATATATGTTGATTTTTTGTATTTCAGAACATTTTCAAACATGAATCGGGATGTTATTTCACATGTACATTATATATATTATTTTGCATATGTTTCAAAAATTATATTGCATGTAATTATGTAGGGATTTATTATCCAAAATTTCTAAAGTTATGTCCGGCGCTCTATGGTAAGAATTTATATTTTTTCTATACTTTATGATATTTTTCCATATAATTTATGTCATGTGAAGACTTAATCCATAGGAAATATAAAAATTATATAAGTATACGAAGAAAATATCACAATTTAATATGTTTATAATTCGTTCTCCCGGAGTGGAAATTTATGAAAGAAAATTGGTGGACTTTTCCTTAAAGAATAAGAAATGGTAAAATTAGATCAAGGAATTGTATTTTCGAGTGTAGTATTCCTTAGCATACTTTAGGATATTACAGTGGTGAATCGAGGAACTGTCCTGGGCCACGAGATATGCTATGGTGATATAAGAATACGGACTATTGGCCTAGTATATCCAAGATTATAGGTATACCGCCTACCACGAGACGTTAAATTCAATGTACGTGGGTAGGCCTTAGATCATATGGAGTAACATGATCATTTTCTTGATTTGACTGCTCCGTTAGTTGGTGAGACCTACTAGCTATGGTCTGAAAAAATAATGGAGATTTCTGCATGATTTAGAATCTAAAGAAAAAATAAGAAAAATAAAAAAGAGAAATAAATTTTAAAAATATATTTGTTCATATTTCATATTATGCATCATACATCATACTCTTATCCCCTTTCCTATTCCATTTTGAATATATTATTTATTATTTTTGATTATATTACACTTCCTAAGTATTTGGTTCACAATTACTACTTTATTCATTTCAGATGAGTACACCCTTATACTTAATAAAACTGAGTAGAGTTTAGGAGCTAGATAGGCTGCAAATCTCTATAGAAGAGGTTTTGGGATTTAGTTTTATGATTTTTACCGGAGATGGAGTATTTTGTATTATTTTGAGATGGTTATACAAACTGATGTATGTGTTTCGACGATGATGTACTTGTAATTTAGCTTATGCTGTATAATATAGATGTAGATACTTTCGTAGGATATTATTATTTTGTTTGGTACCTAGAGGCATCTTATCTGAGCAAACGTTATACGCGAAGATATGACGTTGGTGCCACGTGTTTATTATGGCTTTTGGATCCCGTGTTGAGTTATGTTGTGGTTGTATATTTATTGTACAGGGTTGATGTGTAGGTTTTATATCAGTCTGACGACTATTTTTCTACTTGGATTCTGTTGAATTTTGGTTAAAAAAACATGGTCCGGCATAGTATTGGTGCTATCCTGCTTCAAGGGGGACACCCTATTGCATTCTTTAGCAAACAACTATGTCCTAAATTGCAATCCTCCTCAACCTATATTAAAGAACTTTGTACACTAACTGAGGTAGTAAAGAAGTGGCATCAATAGTTATTGGGAGCCAAATTCATCATTCAAACTGACCACCAACCTCTCCGGGCCTTATCGAGACAATCTATTCACACATTAGACCAGTAACACTGGATTACGAAGCTGTTAGGATTTGATTTTGTAATTGTTTATGGATCAGAAAGAGAGAATGGGCTTACCGACGCCTCGTCCAAAAGAGCAGAAGGCACCTATCTAGCTTTGTAGACAGTTTCTCGACCAGTAGTGACCCTGTTGTAGGCGCTGTGTAAATTCTGTATCCGACATCTGGACTTCGCTCAGTTGGCCCAAGCCATTCAGGAGCGGCAAGAAGAGTATCCTTATTTTTCCTGGTGAGATTGTCTGGTTCTCTTCAAAAATCGAATCATGGTCCTAGCAGAATTTGCCTTATCAGAATTAATTTTACAAGAGTATACAATTCTCCTCTCGGGGGACACACTGGAGTTCGCCGCACAATAGCCAGGATAGCTGCTACCTTCTATTGGCCACGCTTGTGCCAAGAAATCAAGGATTTTGTTGCACAATGCCCTGTCTGCCAGCAGGTTAAAGCCCTTGCCGCTGCCCCACAAGGCTTGCTACAACCATTGCCATTTTGGGTAAAATTTGGGTATCTCTCTTTATAGATTTTATTACCCACTTGCCTCCATCACACGGCAAAATGGTAATCCTTGTGGTGGTTGACTGGTTGTCGAAGTATGCTCACTTCTCTTCCCTGGGCACCAATTTTACAGCCTTTACCCTCTCTAAAACATTCGTTATAGACATCTACAGATTGCATAGGTTTTCCATCGACATTGTTACAGATCGGGACCCAATTTTTACGAGAGCATTTTGGCAAGAGCTCTTCAAGGCCCAACGTACCCGGCTGGAGACCAGCAGTGCATATCATCCCCAAACTAATAGCCAAACAGAAGTAGTTAACCTTTGTTTAGAGGATTATCTTCATTGTTTCACCGCTAAACATCCTTCTTCGTGGGTGAAATATTTGTCATGGGTTGAGTGAAACTACAACACTGCATGGCACTCTTCCATCTAGATGACACCCTTCGAAGTAGTGAATGGCCGTCCGCCACCCTGTTTACTGGATTATATCCAAGGTTTTTCTCCCATAGCCTCCGTTGACAACCTGTTAATAGCCCGTTCTGCCACTCTCACCACTCTTATGGCGAATCTTCCCCAAGCACAACTTCAGATGAAAGAACAATAGGACACATATCGGAGGGACCGTGAATTTTAGGTATGTGATACCGACAAACCTCTGTTACCCATCGGCAAAGTAACAAACTGCTAAACGCTATTACGGACCCTTCCGCATATTAGACAAAATTGAAGCAGTTGCTTATTGTTTAGAATTACCAGCTCACTCTAAGATCAATAATGTATTTCATGTCTCCCTCCTTAAATGCTGCTGTGGTGACCCGGCTCAACAACTAGTTGATCTATCGGTCAAAGCATGGGGATCGAAGCCCCTCCTACAGCCCAGGCAACTTCTTGGTTTCTGGAAGTTGATGCACAAGGATCAGGTAATTCCCCAAGTCCTGGTGCACTGGTAGTCTCAAGCCCCTAAAGTCACAACATGGAAACATATCACCGATTTACACCAAGATTTTATGAACTTTAACCTTGAGGACAAGGTTGTATCTGATGGGGATGGCAATGTTATAGGACTCATGAGTACGACTGTGCCCACGCCACCAACGAGCCAACTGGTTGCTAGAAGGAGCACCAGGACAACCTGAGTTTTCTCAAATTTTAGGATTACAATTAATTTGATTATTTTTGTTCTGCCACATGTGCTGGATGGCATCATTTATTTTTTCTGTTATGCTGTTACTAATAGGCATAGGGTATTCTTTTATGTTGTTATGCCACATAGCTCATGTGTATGCTGTTATGAGGAATAGGGGAATTGCTAAGGGACTAACGTGTAAGCTATTATAAGTAGAATAGGGGAACTGTTACAGAAGACAGACAATACATTACTCATTTTCTGAAACTTTTCTCTCTCTGTCAGACTCCTTTTTCATCTCCTTCTTCTCTGCTCTTTGCCTCCTTCGTCTATCTCTCTTCTCTATTTCCTTTCTCTATCTATTGTTAGATCTTGGTGCTTAATATGTTCTTTTCTCTTGGTCCAACTCTAGCTGGCTAATCCCCTTATAAGTAGTATTATAGACAGGTTGTTTGTGCCAACTATTGAGTTTCATTGGAATCAATGGAAGCCAAAAATAAGATTATTTTTTTGAATACCATGAACTATGATATTTGACAGAGTAAGATGAAAGACCTACTATTTATCAAGACCATGCACCTTTAGGTGTTCATCACTCAAAAGCCTGAGGTGAACTTAGAGGAGGAATGGGGCTTTAAGCACAAGCATGTATGTGGCTTTATTCAACAATTTATAGATGACAATGTGTACAATCACATTCAAAATAAAACGGATGCAAAGAAGCTGTGGGAGAAGTTGGGGATGCTCTACATTTCCAAAACTAACAACAATAAGTTGTTTCACCTGATGAAGTTGATGCAGGTGTGGTATAAAGAGGGCGCGTCCATTGCCAACCACTATAATGAGTTCCAAGGATGCATGGACCAATTGAGTGGCATGGCACCAATTTGAAGACAAAATGTTGAGCTTGTAGCTTCTGACAACCCTACTAGACTCTAGAAAGGGTCAAAGGTGCCATGCTAAATGAAGAGATGAGACATCGGTTGTAGGTTTCTCTTTCTCTCCACACTCTGAACTACTAGCCATAGAGTCACGGGGAATAATCAAAGGCTGTAGACCTAAGTTTGGAGAGAAGAACCGAAATAAGTCAAGGTCGAGGCATCAGAACCTTGAGTGTCACTACTGTGGAAAGAAGGGTCCCATTAAAAAGCACTATTATAAATGGAAGTATGAAAACGTGGACAAAGAGAACAAGGTCAAGAAGGAATGAGATGAGAAAAGTCCTCGGTCTTGGTTGTCACTGAGGGTGATCTCCTGTTGATATATGAAATGGCCAATGTGGTAAATGTGGTAGATTGGACGATAAAAGATATTGTAACAACTTCAGTGAAGGGGTATGGAAATTGTCTAAAAGTTCTCTAGTCATTACCTGTGGAAGGAAGGTTTTTGGCATATATGTGTTACAAGCCTCTACCGTGGCCAGAGAGGTGCATGTCACGAGGAGTGAGGAGTCCCAAGACTTCTGGCACCATTGGCTAAGTCACACGAGCAAAAAGGGATTGAATAGTCTAGTTAGGAAGGACCTTCTTCGAGGTATAAAAGAAGTCTGACTTAGGATGTGTCTTTATTGCATGTCGGTGAAGCAAAGACGAGTTTCATTCCTCATAAATCCGTCTACTAAGACGGTTGAACTACTTGATTTGGTTCACATCGATATATGCGGCCCGTTCCTGGAGAAGTCATTTGAAGGAGTACACTATTTTATCTCATTTGTTGACAATTATTCAAGGAAGCTGTGGATTTATCCACTTAAGATGAAGGATCGAACCTTTGGTGTCTTTAAATATTTTTATACTCTAGTGGAGAGACAGGTAGAGAGAAAATTGAAATGTATTTGGAGTGATAACGGCGGTAAGTATATCAGAGCTTTTGATGCATATTGTCGATCACATGGTATTCAACACTAAAAGACCCCACCAAAGGCACCGCAAAAGGATGGGGTGGCCGAGCAGATGAACCAAATGTTGATAGAGAAGGTCCGCTATGTACTCTTATAAGCGGAGCTCCCCAGTTAATTTTGGAGGAAAGCCTTAAGAACCATAGATTATATCATCAATAGGTCGCCGAGCAGGCCACTAGATTGAAAAGTCCCAGAAAAGGTGTGGCCCAAAGGGAAGGTCTTCTATAACCACTTGCGAGTGTTCGGATATAGGGTGTTTGTGCACATCTCGAAGGATGAAAGGACAAAGTTGGAGTCAAAGATGAGGGAATGCATCTTCCTTTGTTATGGGGAAGACGAGTTTGGATATCGGCTCTATGACTCGGTTGAAAAAAATTTTACATTGTGGTGTCTAGAGTTTTTATGGGGAAGATCGAGGGTATTATATTTTGTTCTAGAGTTTTTATAACTAAAAATTTTACATAGTAAAATTTGTGAACTAAGTGTCATATAATTTTTTCTTCTTATTCAGAATAGGGTTTTCATATAAATCGTGTGTGCCTCGTTTCTTCCTTTCCTTTGTGATTATTATTTGTCATTATCATTGTGGTGTTCTTTCCACCCGATCCAACTCTACCTGGCCAACCCCCTTATAGTTGAGACCAAATATAACGCTTCCTTAAATTAGTGTTGCTCAAATGCAGTAGCAAGCAATAGGTTATAGTAGTTTAATCATCATTGGACATATTTAATTCTATTAGATTATGGGTTATTTCCGTGTAGATCAATACACATTTAACGTGTAGTTTGATAATTCAGATGAGGTCATACGAGTACCGTACGGATATCATAGACTTTTCAAATTATAAAATATTTTATTCTCTTTTATTATGAAATATTTTATTTTATTTTATTTTTATTTGAGAAATATTTGGTGAGATTTTATTAGAAAAATATGTCATATTATTTTCTAATTCTAAGATATTGTTAGTAATTTTCTAAATAACTTAGGATAGAAATTCTATATAATGGCCCTAACTTTAATGTTGGAAACATGCAATCAAGTAAACATTGATGAGTTGAGAGAAAAAGAAGAGAAAGTGAGAAAAAGGCAGAAGTGAAATATTCAAATATCCAATAGAGTTTCGAATCGTATTTCACTCTCCGCCGACTTAAGGTATGTTATTCTTTGAATTACGAAAGACGTCATTTTCAGTCTTATTTCTACTTTTTCATTTTATACTTAATATAGCTCGATTTATTTATTACAATATATCTAATCCATATATTTATGAGATTTATACGATCGTTGTTATAAGGTGTCTAATCCTTATATTTATGAAATTTGTGTAACTGTTATTACAAGGTTTCTAATCCTTATATTGGTAGAGTCTGTGTAACCAATACTTTTATAGTATATTTATTTGGACATATTATTTTATAATTTTTTTCTCTCATTTTTTAGAGAATTTTTCATATAAAGATTCGGGTTGTATTTTATTTAAAATTATTTCTCCAACTGCTCACAGAAGCAGTTTAGCAAGACGCTCACTGTTCATGGGTCCAGTTCAGTATCCTGCCCAAATTTTCCTGGGCTGCCGGTTTATATGGTAATAGTCCACACATAATACTAGAAAATCGGGTTAGATTGGCCTCCTGGTCAACTCATTTTGGGGTGTGTTTGGCTAAATTTCAGAAACTAACATTTTAGCATCAGCAGAACCAGTAAACTGTTTTGCAGCTGCGTTTGGGTCCGATTTTGAACCTATTATTAGACAATTCAGGGGCTCATTTTATTTTTTTACTTTTACTTCATTAAATAAGGATCATTTGACCAATTTTGGTCATTGGCTAATTCGGTCATTTAGTGGTCGATATGAAGCAAATATCAGGAACTGCCATAGCAGAACCCGATCTTAGACACTATCATGTGTCCAGGGCAGGTTCACCCACTTTTAATTTTTTTTGGCAACTCCTCATGAATTTTTGATAACTAAGAAAGCATATACAAGTATTGGATCAATAATACTTAAGAGAAATTAGCCAAAAATTGCTCAACAATTAAGGAAAGGGTCAAAGTACACTTGCCGATTTATTTATCTAAACTTCTCCTTGCCGCCTCTTAGTTTCCTTCCTCTTTTCCCTTACTTTACCCCCAATTTTTTTTGCGCTTCACAATCTCTGATCTCTTCCCTTCTTCTACCCTATTCATGTCTTAAATAAATTTACTCATCTTATCCCCTAAACCCTTGTGTCACTCCTCTAACGTTTGCGTGAAGCAGCAGCTCGGGGTTGCATTAGATTGTAACTTGTGTTTAGCTGATTCACCATCCCTCGGTTAGGCAATGATGAGGCTACAATCCAGGGCTAATACTTTGTGTTATTTGTGGCCAAACTTATCCTAATTAAGTTGCTCAAAGAGCTGCTTGGAAGGGAGAGAAACTCGATTGCTAATGCATGCCACCTTTCATGCCTCTTTTTCCTATTTTTTTCCTATTAATATATAATGTATCCGTAATTTACTATATTTTATACTTACTATAGTCCGACATCGAGTGAAAAATCTACCTAATTTTTCCGTTGGCATAGTTGCCAATTCGAATTTGTCCAAGTTCCCCTCGGTTGCTGAATTTTCACATTTTGCCTATTATCTTGAAGGATTTAATTTAACGTGTTTGGGTATGTGTTTGTGAAAATTTAGGACATAAAAACTTAGTATAGACACTAAAGATCATATAGTATTAATTTTGTCCCAAACGGAGTTTCTTATCATCTTCCGATATACATCCCTGGCGTTCGGGTTTGAAGGGAAATTCAAAATGATCGGGTGCCGGGGTTTTGGAAACAAAGACATGAAAAGTTAGTCTACTTGTCAATGATCAATTGGGATTATTTACAACAAAATCTGGATTGCGTAACACATCCGGAATCAAATCCCTGGCTTTTAGGTTTAAAAATTAAATAAGAGGAATCGAGCATGAGTATGCGAAAAACTAAGACATAGGGGGCTAGTATATTTGTCAAAGATTATTTTGGATCAATTTATCATAATATGAATTACATAAATCGTCCCGAATTACGTTTCTAATTTAAGGGATTGCGGTCTTTATAAATTGTACGTAGACAGCCCACCTCTAAGTTATAAATAGGAGGAGAAGGCTTTTGATTGTGTAGAAGTAAATATAATCTAAATTTTGATCAACCATTCATTAAGTCAGTAAGGCCTATT
>JAOVVI020007731.1:0-14668 GCA_028571085.2 Nepenthes alata
AGCAAAGTCGGCATTTTATATCATCGGCCCGCGCTCGAGCGGCGGCGAGCGACGGCCTCCGCTCGAGCGCTATCGAGCACACAGCGAGCAGCCGCGGTACTGGAAAATTCGCTCGAGCGCCTAGTGGGCGCACAGCGAGCGGCAGTGGTACTGAAAAATTTGCTCGAGCGTCTGACGAGCTCAACTTGATCTTTCTCCATGCGGTGAGGATATGCACCTCCGCCCGCCACATCAAGTGGGTATGGGCTCACACGGGAGGGACCCATAACCCAACAAGAACATCTCATTCTTTAAATGGGTGATTCGATAAAATACATTCTTTTTAATGCATTTAAAAAATTATTAAGATGGTTGAATAATATTATATCTCATTTATCTACACACATTAATTGACCTATATAAAATAATAAATATAGTCTCATAATATTGGAATTTGTTTTAAGAGTATATGTTTTATCAAAACATGTTATTTGATGATCAATGCTTGAGGTAAGATTGGAAGGAAAAGGTTAGCTAGGTTAAAATTCAATGTGTCCATGATTCTTTGTTGATAAATGCTATAGGAAAAGCTACGTGGGTAGTGCTTAGATTATATTTGTTGTGTATATAGTTTTTGTGTGTATTTTTTAGTTATGAACACGTCATGTTATTTTATTAGATAAAAGATCAGATTTGATTTTAAAAATTAAATTTAAAAAATACTTAGTAAAACTGTAAAATTATTTTTAAATTAAAATTTTTTTTATAGAATATATCAAAATATACCATATAAGCTATATATATATATATATATATAAGTAGCAAATTTTTCCTCTCACGGCAACACATCACATAGGTGAGACAAATCTCATTTTACATGATATGAATTCGGCATTTTCTTTATTTTTTCTGAAGTAATTAATTTCATGTAAATTTTGAGAAATTTTACACAAACAGTCCAAAAAAAAAAAGAATAAAAAAAGAAGCGTGTATCACACATTGAGAATAAACCAACAATAAACAAAAGATAAAATCATCTGGCAATGATCAAAATAATCAAAGTATTTCAAAATTGCTTCAGCTTCAACAGCATCATGCCAAAAAGATCAAAAACTAGAAACACCTACTGACACTTCCTTTATTATTTCAGACAAAAAAAAGATAAAATTATATAAATTAAAACAATATTTAGATAAATTATAAGCAATATAATTTTAAATATATATTTTTAAGGCATAGTTTTGAATCCATATACATACCCTCGTTTCCAAATTTAGTAATTACATAAAAAATAATGACCAATATAACACAAATTATAAATTATCTAATATCTATTTTTAGTAGTTTTTATACTATAGAATGATATAATAATTTTATTATTATTATTGTTTCTTTTTTGCGGGGGGTTTTGTAATGGACTAAAAGGCTCACGATGGTGGTGAGGATTGACGAGTGGGAGACAAGAAAATGAAAGGCCATAGCAAACAGGGCATATCACTTTAATTAGATTTCAAATCAATTTAATATAATAGAGAAATTTGACAGGCCAATTAAAGGTTGATAAGATTGGCTGGCCTGTCCTGTCCATCAGCATTCAATCTCTGATTACCATTTCTTCCTCCGTCCCCTTTGTTTGTCAAATACCCCCCCGGTCTCTCTCTCTCTCTATCTATATCAATCTGTCTGCCGTGCATAAGGACCGTTCTGGCTAAAACCCTAACAGGAAAATAAAACCAAGAGAGAAGACTGGCAAGAATTACAATCGTCATCAAGGGACTTCCATAGCCATATGAAAGGAAAATCAATGCATTTCTTTGAGGAAGAGTGAAACAAGAGTTAATCACTTAGTTCAACAATTAGCTCTTGCTTCTCCCGACCAAAGAGAAAGAGGAGCCATGTCTATTCGTTTTTTTTTTTTTCATTAAGATATGGGAATAATAATAGTTCATCATGTAGATCAGAACTCACGGGAATGGTGGTGACGGTGGTGGAAAATTGGTGGATTCCCATGCCTAGTCATGGCTTCTCTTTGGCTACTTTGCCCGCCATCATCCTCCACTATCTGAGCGGCCGGAGCTCCGGCGCCGAGATTAAGATAAACCAATCTGGAATCAATATTCATGTTCACATTGGCCATGCTGCCGCTACCGCCGCCGCCGCCGCCGCTGCTGGTGGTGCTGCTATTATGATCCTCGCTCATCGCCGACGCTGGAGCGACAATGGCCGTGGACGATGGCTGCACGTTTCCCTCTTCCCGTGAAATCACCATCGCCGCGGACTGAACAAGCTCCAAGCACAGCCTTAGCTTATTCGGCTCGATGTGGGTGAAGCCAGGAACGGCCCCTTTGAAGAGGAAATCGGTGGTCAGGGTTCGGAGAATGTCGTGTGGTGCGATCCCATCTACGGTCCGAACGTTCGGATCGGCGTGGTGGTCTAGGAGCACCGCCACCATGTCCGGCGACACCATCTCCGCCGCCAGGTGGAGCGGAGTCATGCCCTTCGGCCCGGCGGCGTAGTTGACGTCGGCTGCGCCAAGCTCTAGCAGCGCCTTCACCACCTCCCTGGTACAATTCTGAACAGCGTAGTGCAATGCCAATGCCTCGTCTAAGTTGAGTCCTTCCCCCATAACCATAAGCTTGACAAGCTCGACGTCTGAGGAGTCGATAGCCTGTCTCATCCGTCTGATCTTCTGATCCTCAAGGACTGTCGCCGGACTGCCGGCCAGGTTGTGTTGGTGGTGGTGGTGGTGGGAATGGTGGTGATGGTGGTGGTGCGGCAATAGGGAGCGGCGGACAAGGGAGGACTTGACGCGGAGTTCTTCAATCTTGGCGACGACGTCAATGGGGAGGTGCTTGGCTAAGACTTCCGGCGGCAGGCCTGATTTTGCTACCAAGTGGGAGCAAGTAGTCCAGAGCTGGTGCAGTTCTTGCTTTCTTGAAGCCATTAACACCTTCATCACATCCTCAATTGAAGCTTTCTCCACCATGTTTGCTAATTGTTTCTGCATTTATTTACATGAATCGTAAGTTTGATGAAAACAAACGAGCCAATGAATAAAGAAAAGATCAGCTGATATAAATTTACCAAAATGTGTGATTGGTTACAAGAATTTGAATAGGTCCTTTTAGTACATCTTTCAATTCGCAATCTTCATGGAATGAAGAAACTCAAAATAAAGAAAACATGTATTTATGAACAGAAATCAAGCACAGAAGACCTAAGCCCATCTGAGGAAGAACAATGGTACCACGCCAATAATGAGCCGTAGTTTTAAATAATCATAAAAGACAAGGAGAAACAATATTATCATGATTCAAGTAGCAATCAGCAACAGAATCCAGTGACTGCGACATTGTGGAAATGAGAGATAACTAAATATAAGTAATCTCTGTCCAGTGTATTGAGTTTAATTACATGATTTGCATCTGAGTCAATGGTGTAACCTTCTTGTCCTCCATTTAACTTGATGAATAGGGTAATTTCAGATGGGTTCAAATTCTATTTTACAGCTAGAAGAATGGAAATACATGTGAAGGAATTTAGGAATGTAAGAGAGATTTGCTCTAGGTTGCTGTGGATGGACAAGACTAGAGATCAAGATCTAAATTTTTTCAAGTATTTGAGTGTGAATCCTTAGGACATGGTTGCCCAATTGAAGAAAACTCAAAGAATGGATAGTGAGAAAGTAACAGTGTCAAGTTGGAAGTCATATTTCACATGAAATTAAAGAAACCACAATAATTTTTCCATGAAGATGACAGGAGAGAAAAAAGCACCTTTCAATTTATGTAGACTCACAAGAACGAGGGAAAAAATAAATTTTTTTTGGGGGGGGGGGGATTATTTCTTGTCTGGGAATAGAAAGAGTAGACAGAGGATTAGATAAGAAGCAAATGTTGACTAGATTTGTGGACAAAATAAAAGGGATGAAACAATAAACAATTACAAAAAGCAGTATAAACCAACTCGTTAAAAAAGCAAGGAAATTATAATAATAAACTAAAATCAAGCAAAAAAACTTGAAAAAACACAGTGAAAAAAAAAATAATAATAATTCTCAAGGCCGTTTCCCAAAAACCAGCCTGGTCGTTATTACCTAATCACTGGATTAATTATACATGAGAGAGAGAGAGTGAGAGAGGGGGGAGGGGGAAAAGCTGAAGACGATGATGGGAATAGTACTGAAACCTCAGTGAGCAAAGTAAGCTGTTCAACACCGAAAGATCTAGCGGCAGCGAGAGTGTCAAGGGCAAGATCAACGGCGGAGGTGCAATGGGTGTGCCAGCATCCTCTCTCACCGCAATTAGCCCTTGGTTCATGCTTTTGAGGCACAATCGAGACCTGCCCACTGTAAAGAAACTGGAGCAGCATCATGAACACCTCGTATCCCACAGAATTCAACGGTATCACCTGCTGGTTACCGGGCCTCGGTGATCCGGAAACCGGGCCCATCATCATCCTCGACGAGGATCCCGCCGACGGGTCAAGCCCGGTCAGATGATCCGGCCCGCAGAAGAACTTCCTGAAGAAGATGCTTCGCGCCGCGAGGATGCAGCGGTGGGCGTGGACTATTCGACCCTCCACGCTGAAGGTCACGTCGCTGAAAGCTTGACCGTTGATTAGAAGGTTGAGGTAATCTAAGGACATGGATCTTAAGGAATCATCAAAGCTCATGGCTTCTTCTCTCTCCTCTTTTCTTGTTTAGGGTTTCTAAAGAAGTGAGAGAAAATGACGGTGATGGAAGTTTAGAGAGAGAAGGGAGGGGGACAGGGAGTGGTGACGGGGATTGTGATCGGGCGCCTCATCTTCCCCTCTTTGTACTAATTCTTGAGGTACCACTGTTTTCACTGTCGGGAACTTCTTTATACTGATGTTTGAGTGATAGATATTTTTTGGACTGAGACTGGTGAGGGGAGGAGGAGGAGGCGGTGGAGGAATTTGCAAGGACTGAAATACGGGCGGCTGTGTGTGCGGCTGACCTATTTCACTAATGATAATAATATTAGTTTTTATATGTTTTGTATGGTGACATTTTTAAAATAGCTTATTATTTTTTTTTGAAAAAAATTTATCTATTATTAAGCTTGTTTTTAAATTGCCTATAATAACCTATATTAGTAATTTAAAAAAAAAAATTACTAATTTGTTAATTATAAAATTAAAAATTCATAATAATTGAATCAGGCTAAATGTATTTATTATTAGATAATGCCAATCATAAGAACCTCCCAATTATTCAAATGTAAGGCTTTGAAAAAACACATAAACACAATTTAACTTATAATAATATAAACTAGGAAAAAAAAACCATATAAATTACAAATGAAACATACAAATTAAATACTTTAATAATAAAATTTTATATTTAAAATCATTATATAAATTTTTTTTATCACCTTATTCGATATAGTGTAATATCCACAAAAAATTAATAATTTTAAACTATATTTATTATATTATTTTAAATTTATTTTAAGTTTTGTTTTTTTTTCTCCAATTATAAATAGCTCGCTACTTTCTTTAACACACATTTTAAATATTTTATCATACTAAATATTCTTCCATCATATTATTTTTCTATACGTATAAGTTCTTAACAAACTGCTTAATTATGTAACTAAACAAATGGTTAGCTAATAGATTTCCATATTTCATCAAATTAGAAGAGCAACTACTTTTTATATTTTTTTATTATTTGATTACTTTGTCATATAAATCTTTTTTATTCATTTTACTCAATATATTATAATAATTATTGAGAATGTAAATAGTTTTAAATTATTTTTGTTTAATTAGTATAATTTCTTTTATGTTTATTGCTTTTTATTTTCTCTTTATTAATATTCTTCCCTCTTATTGCATTCTATAAATACAATTTTTTAAATAACTTAACCAAGTGAGATGGAGAGTAGTTAATGGGTTTTGAAGTTTCAACAAATCCGTTGAGCATAGCTTCACTACTTTGGTTTTTTTCTTTTTTTTTCCACCTTAATTCGATTAATGTTTCCTTTTTCTTTTATTTTTCTTTTTTTACTTAGAACGATTTTAAATCCCTATAACATTAATTTTTGACAACTTTTTTTAACCCATCACATTTAATAACTACACTTTCTAATTATTCATTATCCAAAAAATTAATATTACAAAAGTTAAATTTGTTTATCACCTACCAAAAATCAATGTTTTCAACTAAACCACTGCCATTGGTTCCGGCCACTGTTTATTAGAAAAATTATTTTTTTAATAAAAAAATATTTTTTTAAATAAAAGGGTTAACGATGAGTATTAAATAAAAATTTGATGGCTGTTATATGATGTCGTACATATTATATATAGAACACGCATCACAGTGCCCCTCGTTTTGCTTTAGGGGTGCCGCAATAATATGTTTTGTGTACCTTCCACTCTTAAAATTAAAAAAATTTAAGAGGAAAAATTTAAATATTAAAAAAATATTTAATGATAATAATTTTTATTTTTTATATTTTTTTTGATAATATTATCAAAAAATTTAAAAAATAATATCAAATATTTTTTATTTTTTATAAAATCAATATTCTTATATGTAAAAAAGCTCCTCTCGTACATTCAAAAATGTTCTCATCTTCTTCCTGTCCCTACTCTTGCGCGCTTCTGTCGCTAGCGGCTGCCATGGCCGTCACTCACAACCAATCTTCTTCTTCCTATGGGGCGAATCCATCATCTGTGGTGGGTTCCTTCCTCGTGACTGCCTAAGAAGAGCTTTGCAATTCAGTGGAGATCCGCCAAGGTCCCTCGGATAAGCATGTGTTCTTGGTCCAACAGCTCATGGGTGTTAAGATTCAATCCGGATATACACAACCTGGTGCAGTAAAAAAACATTCGAACCTCCTATCACATATTAAATACTAATATCGTGAGTACAAGAAATATAATAATATATAATATTTTTAATATATAAAATTTTTTTAAATTAAGAAAAAAATTATTTGACAAATTTTGAAATAATCAACTATAATAATAATAGTATTTGTTACAAGTAACCCATTCCAAAATTCATTCATTACAATCTTATGTGAAGAATAATTGATTATAACCCTCTCAATATACACGACAATCCACAAAAGAAATATAATAATAAATAAAAATAACCAAATAAAATACGCTATAGGAAACCACTCTAAAATAAATAACCCAAATTTGACGAAGAATAAAATTTAAATCAGATCTCAATTGGATGTTAAACATCTTCCTTTTTTCTCTTCTTCTCTTCTCTCTCTCTGTGGCGCTTCTTATGTGAAAAATAATTTTGGAATACCCTAAAATCATGTAGGCAAAATTTTATATTGTGATCGACGATCGAGCACCTTTCAGGTACGCCTAGAGAGTGGGTATCTTGGCAAACAACACCTCACGAGCGTGGGTGCTCCTAGATTCAGTACCTGGGTGAGCCTAGGCACACCAAGGGTGTTGGCACTCACCGCACAGGCTTTGCATGCACGAGCACTGTAATCCTCATAAGATTATTGTATGATCATCCGATGACTATTTGTTTATTGTAAAACTCATAAGGAAATGACTAAAACCCAATAATAAATAGATTCAAAGAATACATTGTCCAATTTCGATAACAACCTTCTCGATGGAATTGTCCAAGTTGGGGTTGTCGCCTCAAGTTGATCACTATAAACCATTGTGTCATTGTTTCCATCGATGTTGAAGTGCTGAAGAGCTTGGAAGGGCTTACCCCAGCCAATGGCACCTCCTTGGCATCCCTATCAAGTCCCCTCACGGCGCCGTTCTCTGAGGTCGCACAAGGTTGAAGGCCGCTAGCTCCTCATGGCGCTGTTCAATGTTGTTGAAGGTTATGTAGCATTCAGAGGGTTGAGTCGGATGAGCCAAAGCTTGGCACGCACGACCATCTGGCCTAACTACAAACACTTGACTAGAGTGGAAGAAATGCCGAAGTAAAATTTTCAGAGAAGAAATTTTCTAAGTAAAATTTTTAGAGTGGAAATTTCAGAGTGAATTTCTGAAGAGAATTTCCTGAGTGAATTTTCGAAGGGAATTTCTGGAGAGGTTCACAAGGCAAGAGAAATGAAACTTGCTGGTGAGGTTCTGCTAGGATGAAGTGACAAGGCAAGTAAAATACTAACAACCGAGGACATTAGCTAATGGCTGAAAATTTTGACTGACGGCCAAGGACATTCGCTAATGACTGAGGACATTGGCAGATGATCGAGAACACAGACTAAAAGAAATTAGTCATCTGTAAAATCTACGCAGATATATTTGTTAGAAAATAGAGTTGACTTTCAGAATTGATAGTGGACTTTATAAAGCAGGTCAATTGTTCTTGACAGGAATGTATTTTTGCAGTGTTAGGTCATAAGCTCTATAGTGTACGCAACCGCCTTACAGAGTAGGTGGCTGCTCGATACCTCATATATATATATATATATGTATGTATGTAGAGTGCTTAACGGGGAGAGTGCATGAGGGAAACAGAGAGAAAAACAAGGAGTCGTTATTTTCGTTCTTATATTTTATTCTCTACTTTTGAAGGGTTTCTATAACCAAAGATTTTTATAACCAAATTTATATAGTGAAGTTTTTATGATTTAAGTATCTCATGATTTGTTTTCTCATATTCAGAAGTGAGTTTTCACATAAAATTTTATACTTTCAGTTCTTCCCTTTTTCCCTATTGTGTGTATGTGTGCAATCATCATTATCATCATCCTCTTAGTTTCACAGTCTGACTAGCACCCTAACCTAACAGTTGCATCCTCAGCAGATGTCTCCTATCTTTTGCTGAAGCATCATGCTCCGGCCTCTTCAAAGAGCTAATTTTTTCCCCACCCGAGGATGTCATGGTCTAAAATTGTTTAAATGGATGACGGCTTGCGTTGCTCCCAACTATGGTGAATTATAGGTCACTCTCGTACAGATTCCATACCCATTTGAAGTATTGTTCGGTGGCTTGTACAAAGATGCACTTGTATCATAATGACATAAAAAAATTGCAACATAGCGAGCAACAAGCATCTAATCCACACATGAGCTTCAATTCCAAATTGAAGGGCACTTAAGGAACCCCCAAGGGACGCACATGTGTGCTTTCTAGATTGACCGGGACCTAATGTGTGTTCGAGAAGGCACTCATGTGTAGCTTATAGTAGGCACGCTCCCAACGGGCATTCGAGCGCCGGTTTTGATATAAATATGTACAGACGTATTTTTAGAGTTATCACTTTGTAATTTTTAAGACCTAAAGCGTCGACATTGTGAGAAAAATAAGATGAAGAGAGAGAAAAGGGAGAAGAAGATCATTCAAACATCCAATTGAGTCTCGAGTCGTGTTCCAACATCTACTGATCTTAGGTGGCTGTTTTTGAAGTTGATAAGAACTTTTTATCGATCTTTTTTTTTTTTGTCTTGTACTCATTATTATTCAAGTTTATTTATTAGAAGGTGTTAAATTCTTATATTTATTAGGGTTTGTATAACTAAACTTATTGCATAATTGATATTTCAGATATAAAATCCTATAGTTTTTCTCCATCATTCAAAAAGAAATTTTTTTATGTAAAATTATATATTTATGTTATTGTGATTATTACATGTTTATTATGTGTCATCGATTATTTTCTTGTAATTTAAATAAGCGATTTTGATCCCAATAAAATCCTCCTTTTCCCCCTTGTGTAGTTAAGGAGAAAATTCTTAAGAGACCAATGCCGGAGGTGGCTATTCGTGGGGTGGAGTTGAGGAAGTACACTCTCATTGTGTATTTTACTGAGAAAAAGCTTCCTTTTCCCATTGCTGAGTCCGCTTCTAGGAAGAATTGCGGCAATTTTGGGCTAAATCAAGCCTTGGTAAATCCTAATGGATTTTTCCTTTTTACCTTCTCCATGGTGTTCGCTTGGGTTGATCGTAGGAAAATGGAGGCAGGACATGAACCTGTGTAAAGAGGAGCATAAAACGGTGCTTCTTTGGGCAAAACCTCTATGGAGTTCTTCTCAAGTTCTTTTCTACTGGGGTTATTAGGTTAGATAGCAAATGCTACGAGAATCCCTGTTCATGCAAACAGACAAATAGAAAAATTGGAGAAGTTGGGCTTTGCTTGTACTTGTGTCGAAGTTGGAGTGAGTCTAAGATGTCGGATGCCACCTCGTTGGTTAAGGGCAATAATCCTTCCTCTAGCGAGGAGGTGGTGGTGCAAATTCCAGTTGAATGCCAATGGATACTGTCTATTTGTTTTGCCTGCAGATACTTCAGGCATAAGTTTGTTACCTATCCTTCCCAACCTAAAAAATTTTATAAATCTACTGGCGAATTGCTAGGTGATCGGTGGAGCAGAAATTGTGAGATTCCAAAATCAAAGAAGCTTGATATTAAAGTAAAATAATGCTACGTAAAAATTGGAGTGTTTTGATTTCGACTAAAATCGGAATGGCCTTACACCACTGGAAGACCAGAACTAATGGTAATCAAAAAGTTGACCGGTGTCATGATGTTGATCGGCGTCAAAATATTGACCAACGTTAAGATGCTGGCCAGCGTCAAGACATTGACCGGCGTTAAGATGTTGACCGGAAGGTTGACCGGAGGGTTGATCGATTTTTAGAAATAATGACCGACCTTGAATAAGAGAAAAGAAACATTGACCACCTTTGAGTAAAAGTTAGCCGGATTAGAGTAAGAAGCGTTGACCGAAAAAGTTGACCAATAGAAATGTTGGCCGACTTTGAAGAAAATGTTGACCAACTAGAATTGACTACCAAATTTAGAAATTTTGACCAGGATAAATTAAGGACAAACTAAAGGTAAGGGCCAACTTTGTTATTTAGACGGTTAGATCCCAACTAGATCCGAATCTAATCAGAGCAAATGAATTACCCCGTTGACCTTTTAGATGAAAGTACCAAGTAGGTAACTTATCCCATTCACTCCCACCTAACCCTTGAAGGAAAGTACCAAGTAGGTAACCCACCCCACTTACTCCACCTAATCCCTCCTCTTTATATACTGAACTTCAATTGAGGGACGTGTGTGAAATTTTTGGCGAGGAAGAAGGGTAAGGAGTGAAGAAAGAGAAAAAGTTTCAAGTCAGTCGGAGTAGGCGGTCAACAGTCAGGCAAATGTACCTTTCCTTTTTAAACTTAAATTTTACTTCTGTTTTTAAGTCCTAGTTTTAAAAAAATTGTAAGTGTTCTCTTCATATTTAAATGTTTCAGCACATAGTAAATCAGACTTACCGTTTTAAATTACTGTATCTCTAATGTCATGCTTGCCGTACGATCGGACTAAAAATATGATTTTGATTTCACGATTAATTCATGCTTGCTGCTTTCTGCTTTTTGTTTTCTACTCAACTTATGATTGAACTTGACTTGTATAAAAATGGAGAACTAAATCGGCTTTGAGTGATAATGTTATCATAAACTATTATTGACCGGAATGAGATTTATGGATTTAAAATCGGTTTCATGTCAACTGAAAGTCTTTATATTTGACCGGAATAAGAAAAATAAATTTAAAATCGACTTTGAAATATGACGACCGAAAGCTTTGTGCCCGTCCGGAATGTGAACTAAAGAAAAAGTTAACCGACCTTATGACAAGATAAATAAGATCAGACTTTAGCACTGGGAGATAAAGTTCTCTGGCATGCCTTCGAATATTATTGTGGTAATCGAGGATAACGAAAGAGAGAGCCGTTCTCGGGGCTTTGTACAAGGAGGAAGTGAGAGCCGTCCTCGAGGATTTATACAATGAGGTATTACCGTGATTGTGATGAGATGTGCACAATCTATCCTCGATTATTGCCCCCTTCGCTAGCGATGTCATTTACCGATAAAAAGAATAAGAAAAATTTCTATAATAAGACTGACTCTGTTTTCTGTCCCAATTTCCAGAAGTGACTGCTCCGGCTTTCCTGAGTTCTTTTGCATTATGTATCTGTCATGATCCGGTTAACTGTTATTTTATAATATTAATGTTACATATGTATTTATATTCGCCTTACAGCATAAACGCTTTACAAAAAATCTGCATGTACATTGTTGAGCTCCGGCTCACTGTTTTCTATTTTTTTCCCTCTCTAGATGAAACTATAGAGCTCGTACATGACGACATGGAGTGACTAGAGCTCCGACTAAATGATTCTAAAGACTCAAAAGCATATTTTGGAGTTACTACGGAAGAAGCAGCTTTATTGTAATGATCCAATTGAAATATATAAATTTTTATAATTAGATTTTTATGACTATGTATGTATAAATGAGTTTTATGGGTATGAATGTGAATGCTTCGGTAGGTTATTTGATTGGCTTCCGCTACATATTTTATGGATATCGTGTATGTGTCCTAGATAACATCTATGATCCTGTGATTGGGAGGCACGACTGGCCCGGACCAAATCACCGAAACCTTGGTGTCAGTTCTGGGAGGTTGCTGGCGAAATACAAAAAAAGAAAAAAAAAATCCGTCCCATCACAGAAGTGGTCCTCATGAGACTAAGGAACAATCTGAGAACCCTACCGTTGCTGGCCAAGTGGGATGGCCTGAGTCTATGGTGACTATTCTTTCCTCAAATCCCTTTGAGTTATTGTGTCCTCTCGAGGAAGTTAATAAGAGAATTCTTGCCCGTAACTCGGCCCTAAGCAATCTTTGTGAGAAGGCTCTAGCATCCATTCTCGATGATGAATCTCTTCCTGCTACATCAGTTTCGCGTTATCCTTACAAGGCTCCCGGCCCATCGAAAGGAACTATTGTTGTTAAGAGGGAATCTCTGAGGTCAAAAAGGTCTTCCCCCCTTCATCACATTATCAAATGATGCGTGTTGATTACTGAAATATTATGGGCCTTAATGCCCAAAAAATGCTCTTGCTGAGAGAGTTCATTAAAACCTTCTAATATTAAGATTTGTGACTTGGTGAAAACTAGAGTTTGACAAGTTAATGTAGGTCCTATAGCTAACTCAATTTCTTGTAGTTAGTCTTGGGCTATGAATTATTATTGCATCTAAGGTGTTTATATACTGATTGAGTGAGATGCCTCATGAATATCAGATTTTCATGAGCATTGTCACTAATCTAGCATACGGCTCTAAAATCTGTTGCTCCTTTGTGTATGAAGCTCACTCCATCAAAGACAAGCATGGCCATAAGAATGTGATTACAGATCTAGCTAACCATGACAAGGACCTCCTCTGGGCCCTTGTTGACGATTTCAATGTAGTCTTGCATGACTCAAAAATTTTAGAAGGCCAATTGATTGAAGCAAGCTCCAAAGAGCTCGCTCAATGCCTCTCTAACTATGGTATTCAAGACCTTAGTTTTAATGATTGCTCCTTCACTTGGTGTAATCAGCGTGGTGGTCTCGATCATATCTATATTAAATTGGATATAATTCTTGTGAATGAGGCTTGGATTGTTGGTTGTGTGTTGACCTGAACTCGACCCATGACAATAGCTCGAATCCGACCTTGCAGATGTCATGTCCTAATACACATTCTCATAATTAATAATTATTAACATTAATCATAAACCAATTATCAACCTAATTAACCATGAATATGAATTTTATATGGATATCTCGACCTATCAAAATAAAATAATATAACTTAAATACAAGATCCAAAATATCATGTCATTATATAGCTCGAATACCAACCAAACTATGATGTCGGACTTTACGTAACGAGTTATATTTAATTCAAAATAAAAATTAGAGTAGACTGCATCTACATAATGCTGAATATATCACATTCATCTCATAATTTATAAATCCTTATCCGAATAATGTAGATATATTAAACTACTGTCCGAAACTAAGATGCAATACCAAATATTTTATAATTATAATTTTATTTTCTTCAACCTACACTTCCTTCCATTCAATTCATCTTGTAAGTGCCTAAGTCTCTCATTTGAATGGGTTAATGAAAAAATAAAAATAGAGTGAGTCAAAAATTTAATAAGACACATAATTTTATAATTAAACATATATAATTTATATTTAAAATATATTAAAATGACTGTAAATTAAATTCAAATACAATAACATAAATTCTCATAATAATTATGCATGGATTTTAGATTTATCTTTTCAATGGTTAGTCAAGTGTGCCATATAATTTCATACTCAAATATGAATTTCTTAGGGATTAGGGGCCAATAAAGCCTTACCGATAAGAGAAGTGGATAATCAAAACTCATGTTATATTTATTTTTATATAATTAAATACCCTATAATACTATTTAAGATTCATAGGTGGGACATTATACATATAACCCTAAAGATATAATGAATGCTACTTTTACCTATGAATAATAGGTTCGAACCTTGATTATTAGTATAATATATTAAGGCATACAATAATATAACATCCATTAAACTTATTATAATAATTTGATACTCATACTTATAAAAATTCTATACAATACTTTATAATTCTTGTATTTTTTAATCTAAAAAAAATTATATTAATTTTTAACTTATTATAGAATTTTTTCTTTAAAATTCTGTCAATTCTCAATATGCATTGTATAAAAAATGTGCAGAAATTTAAACATTGCAAATTTTTAAAGCAAAGGAAGGATACTTTCTAAATTTTATAACAGATTATGCCATTTATTATAGAAAAATCAACTTCTTTTACATTATCAATATGCAAAGTAAGTTTGTGAATTTTAAAACATCC
>JAOVVI020007733.1:0-14667 GCA_028571085.2 Nepenthes alata
AATATATTATATCTTTGAGTAATTAATAACTGTTATATAACTATTCTTTATTTAAATATATACTCAGGTATATATTTATGTAATTAATTATATTTATATAAAAAAATTTTATTTAAATATATATTTAGATAATATTTTAATTTATATATTATAATTTTTTAAAATAATTTATATTTTTAATTTTTAAAAACTATTTATATTCGATCTAAACTGGTAATATGTTGACCTAATTTGACTTAATAGTTATAAATTTTTATCTAAATTCAACTCATATTTGATCCGAATCTAAATTTTAATTTGGTCTAATTTAAGATAAGAGTAAATAAAAAAATTTTAAAATAGTTATTTTTTGATAACAATGACTAATAAATATTATGAGGATGTGATATTTTTTTATTCTTTATTTCAAATAAATAATATGTTTTTTAAAAAAATTATTAGTCTTATTATTAAAGTAATTAAATAAAATAAAAATAAATCTTTTATTTTATTCTACTAAACGAAACACTTGACTTCTAACTATAATTGGCTGTAATTAAATTTAATAAAATGTATATTTATTTAAATTTAATGATGTTAATTTTGAATTTGATTTTATTCAGATAAAATAATTAATGCAATTCACGAGTAAAGTCTGTGATACGGAAAAGCTACCATTCATTCATTCATAACTGCGTTCCGACTCTTTAAAGAGGGATAGGATTTTATAATTTTTTAAAAAAATATTTATATTTAAATATAAATATTTAAATTAAAAAATTATATTAAATAGTTTAAATTTTTATAAATAAAATAACTTAATTTAAATACTTTAAATAAGGATATCTATTTGTCATTGACAAAGTCATATTTCATCTATATGTAATTTTGATTTACATTCTTCCCAGAAAAAAAAAATAAAAATTAATGCGAACTTGAATCCGATTTCAAACAGATTTGGGTTCGCTTGATCGTTTGGATCCAACTCTGTTCACTGAATTTGGACTCTACACACTACTACAACAAACGAGAGGTAAGATACCGGCGAGATGTTATCTCACTGAAGACACTCTGACGTTCAAGTCAGCAATAAGCCTTCGAATTACAATAAGGTAAATAGGAATGTGAGTTGAGATAGAGAGGGAGATTGAGGTTGGTGGGAGTATTCGTCTTTAGATGTAAGAGACGTTCTCGTGACTCGTCGAGAGTATAGTTTTCCAACTTAATGTTTACAGGAAACAAGTGAGAAGTTGTGTCCTGTAAGCGTGGAAGCTTCAAAGGATGGATCTCGAGGAGTGGATGAAGTCTTTAAAATCTGAAGGCTTGGAGTGAGATTATTGTAGTAAGCGATTGCGTGCTTAGAGATGAGTGTTAGTATGCTCAGGGATTTCTCTGTCGTAGTACTTTGTTGTCTTTTGTTCATCTTTGTGTCAGTGTCCCCCTAGAGTGGAGACTCTGTAGGGTTATATAGATGGTGGGGAGGGCGACCTTCCTTGGCCAAGAAGGCGCGATCTTAGCATCGTATTGGGCGGCCTTCATTAAGTAAGAAGGTTTGGTGTATTCTGTTGGGATCATTTTCTTTCTGAGTGGGTAACGGTTCTTCAGACTATTTACTTTCCTTCAGTGCTTCTGTACCGTTAGAGTCCATTGTAGGTAGAAATAGAAAATATGACGCTTTTCTTATCGGAAGGGCATTGAATCTGTTGATACCATTTTTAGTGGAGATTAGTTTCAAGGTAGGTGTGAAATTAAGAAAATGGACTATTGATTATCGTGTACGAAAACGTCTGCCAAATTGGGCCTGTCCCATATAAGATTTTTACCTTTTCTCGATCCGCTACTACAGTGTTTCCGGTCAACAGAAATGTTGACCGTCTTGAGGGAGTGCGTTGGCCGCCCAATTGACCATTCATATGGTCAACGTTAACATTGATCGTCCAAATGCGCATCTAAATTTTTCTAAATTTTGGGCCATTTTTTTATTGGGCATATCTAGTATGGGCTTACCCATGAAAAATATTTAAAAAAAATTATATATAGTTAGTAGATTAAAAGAAAATATAATTTGGTCATTAAAAAATAAATTAAAAAATATATATATTTAATTATTTTTTAAAATTTTTAATAAATATTATTTAATTAGTAGAGATGGTCAATATATACCATCTTATTTAATTGTATTAGATGCCTAAGTTAATAATAATGATATTAATAGTTTAATATAGATGTTTTAGAGAAACATCTTAATATAATTATTCTAATTGTAAAAAATATTATTTATAATTATTATCATTGTATATAACTTTTAAATATTATTAAAATATTTTAAAATAATATATTTATATTATATAATTTAATATTAAAAAATTAATTATTAATTTTTTAATTTAATACTCTAATAAAAGCAGTACGGTCTTGGTTATAAGTAAAATCCGAATCCGACAATAGCGTAGGTATGCTTTTTCAATGTTTAATGCAGGTGTCGGGTGTTGGGTGATGACGAGTATCCACTTTTAAAAGCATTTTTATTTTTTATCACTTAAAAATAATTTGAAAAATATATTCAGATATTTTATATGTGGAAAATAATTATCTATTTATATGTTATATATTCAGATATATTTATATTTAAAAATATTATTATTAACTACGTGAAAAATATAACATTTAGAATAAATAGGATTTAATCTAAATATAAATAAGTTTATATATTTATATAAAATAAAAAAAATGTTATATAAAATTTCATTTCAGTACTATAAATCAAATAAAATTTGCCATTCAAGGTGTGATAAAATTATGTTTGATTTTTTATTAAATATCTCTAAAATATTTAATAATAATAAAAATAAGATAATTTTTTAGGAAATAAAATTGTTAAAATTTTAAGAGCATTGATTGGACTGGAGAGCTAATGGATGAGTACCCTGTCACCTTTATCACAGCTCACTTATCATTTGTTAAAAATATTAGATTTTCTCTCTCTTATTAAATTACAAAATTTATTATTATCATATAAAATATTAAATTTAAAATAACATATTAAAATATTATATTATTTTATAGTCTCCAATAATTAACCTTACTTTAAAAATAATAAAAGATAAAAATTAAAATATCATTTTAATATTCTATTTTAGGGTTTTTTTTGGGAGTAATTTGATGTAGAAATGGGGGCCGCTGGTTTTTGAGAATTGACAGTTTTAATTTATGTTCTTTAAGGATAAACAGATTAGTGACCTAAAAATGGTGGCTAAAATGGTTCTTGAATGTATTTGAGATAAAATAATAAATAATAATATTTAAATAAATATGTTTTTATAAATGATTAAACTTAAATAATCCAAATATTGAATCAAACTCAATAAACCAATAAAAATCTAAACAATATACTATCTACAAATAATAATGGATCTATGATCTGATTAAATTAGACCCTTATGATTTTGAAAACATATATATATATATATATATTAGCATGCTCTAATCAAATCTAACCTAAGAGAAAATATCAAACAAATATTAAACTATCACAATATAAAATATGTACTAAAATTCATCCAAAATTTTTAAATTATCCATACCATAATAATTGAATTATACAATAATTTTAAACATAAATCTGAATTCAAATGTAAATAAATTGATAGGTTCGGTGAAATTTGGGCCAGCCCAGCTTGAAGTTCACAAAAAAAAAAAACTACTTATCCCAAACGAGTTTCCACACAGCTCGCGGTCTAGCCGACAACGGCCCAACCAATACAGTTCAGGATAGGCTATAGTGAAGCCCAGAAACTCTAATTCAATAGATATATAAAGGCCACACTAAAGGTCCTACATAGCCTAAATGAGAAGAGCTTTTTTGCGAACCACACTATATAATTAGTTATTGTAATAAGCTTCCTGAAATCTTGAATAATTTGACAAATCTGGAATCATCATAGAGGCTCCATCATAAGGATTTGGGTCTCCATCCCAAGAGTGCCATCCTCCACCCTCCCAAGAAAGAATTCTATTCACTTCTCCCTCCTAGCCTCCTCCCTAGAAGGGCTCCTGTCCTCCTCCTTGAGAGGAGCTATGATCATCCTCCTCCTTAGGAGGGGCCCTCCCTCCTTCCAGGAGTCATCCGTTCAGAAAGTACTCATTCCAAACATCTGTCAACCAAGACCCTCATTCCAATGAGCCTTTCATCCAGGTGTCATCTATCCAGGGAGCCCTCCATCCATGGAATCCGCCTTCTAGGCGCCCTCCATCCAGAAACTGCTCTCCTTCTAGGAGCCATATTGTTAATATAAAAGGCTGACTATCCAGACGCCATGCCGTCCATCCAAGCATCTTTCATCTAGGAGCAATCCTTCTTTCAGAAGGCCTTCCCTCCTTCCAGGAGTCATGTTGTCCATCCAGGAGGTCTGTCATTCATACGTCATGTTGTCCACTAGGTGCCCTCCATCCAGGAGGCCTTCCACCATTTCAAGGGTCTTGCTGTCTATCCAGGTGGCCCACCATTTAGACGTCATGCTGTCTATTTAGGCACACTCATTCCAAGACCTTTGTCGTCCATCCAGGAGGCATGCCATTCATCTAGGAGGCATTCCATCCAGATGTCATGCCATCCATACAAACGCTGCCCATCCAAATGCCCTCCATCTAGGAGCCATCCTCTTTTTAGGAGGCTTTTTTCCCTTCCAAGGGAAATGCCATCTATCCAGGAGGCTTGCCATCCAGACGTCATGCTGTCCATCCAAGTATCTTTCATTTAAGAGCCATCCCTCAATTGGGCACAGTTTGAAGCCACTCAACAATCGGGCGTACCTCTAAGCTGCCCCCTAGTTGGGCATATCTTTCAGTCGCGCCTCAATTGAGCACATTCACACTCAATCCCCCGTCACATGCATTCACACATTCTCCTTACATCTTTCTATTTTTAAAAAAATATTTCTAATTTGAGTGTCGGAGGATAAATTGAAGAACGAGTCCCGTAAATCCTTTGATCTCTTATTTATAAGTTGTAGTATGTAGGTTTTAGGTTAATAAATACGAATATCGGATCCGCTCTAATTTGACCTGTGGCGGAAGACACAGTGGCTCTTTAATCTTTATAATAATCCAAAAACCAAGGATGCATCATAAATAAAAAATATTTGAATATTTTTTGTCTAAATCCTATAAGTAATTCATGGCTTTTTAATTTAAACAAATTAGAAAATATAACAATCTATGACTCTAAAACATAGCAAGCAGATATATATACAATATGTAATCTATTCACTATTATTATATTATTTCTCATATTATTATACAAATCAGACAATGAAATACTAATTCTCACATTATTATATTCCAACAACCAAATATGAAAATAAAAATTTTAACTCGATTCTCATCCTATTCTATTCTCTGGGAATAACTATTATATTCTCACATTATTCTATTCCAACAACCAAACGTATCGTAAAAGTCACAAATATTCAAAGTTAGGTAAATCTAAATAATGTATCAAAACTTGTAAATCTCAAGAGACTAAATTATTTTAAAATGTAAAATATGATGCTCATAAAATTCTAAAAATCAAATCATATCAAATTTGAAAATCAATGATCAAATGGCTAATTTTAAGGAATGATTGCACATATTTTGCATAGCCTTATCTCAAAAACTTTTATTTAGACCCATAAGCATGCTGTTTATAAATTTCTCTCTATATATGGAGTCAAATATCACTTTTTCTACCATCTATAGATGATAGTCGGTGTTCTCAATTGTGCTTGATATAATAAGACGCTTAAATATATTTTTTAATCAAATTTATATAATTGTTCTTAATAGAATAACAAACAGATAACTCCAGAAAAAATACTAAAACCTTCTTACTCTGCAAAAATGTGCAAATACTAAAACTCTTTTATTTTATTGGAAAAGTATAAATATAAAATTTTTTACCTAATGAGAAAATATAAACTCATATTCAATATTAAAATAAACTTATTATCAAATATCTATATGGACATCATTATGTAAAGACAAATTGACAAGTTTCATAACTTTTCTTTACTAATATTTCTACATACAAACATTATATCTTAAACATTTACTTATTTTGTAAAAAATAAATAAAATCTTCAATCTTTTGATAAAATTAAATAAAACTTTAAAAAATTTAGTTAAAAACATATATATGTAACAATATTTAAAATGGAGTTATAAATGATGTCATATAAATACAGCAATGATACATCATTGGGTTTGGATTCTCGTGTGGATTACGGAGCCTTTGGATTCCTCGGTTGGGTTGGATCATGAATGGGTCCGGTCTTCATATTTTTTAACTTGGACTATGAACACCACAAACTACAAATATAAAGTCAGAGGACGGTTGAATATTCTTTCACTATAAATATTTCGACGTTTAAGTTAGAAATCTTTCTCAGGAAACGAAATGTACGCGTGAAAATAAACGTGATAAAAAATACAGGGATGGTAGAATACAATGAGTGCGTGGGATGCTCGGAGGAGGCTTCCGCCCCTCTTCTTGCATAGTTAGAAATGGCTCACTATCGTTGCCGTATTATAGTAGTGGTTTATGGGAAGAGAGTTGGTTCTTTTTTCTCATTTCTTTGAACGCTGGATGCTAGGATCAGGTTATTGATCTCAAGTCACCGCTTAAGCCTTTTTTAGAAGTGGGAATTCGGGGTCCCTCGTTTTCTAATGAAGAAGATATTTATAGGCTCCATGAGGGAGGTTTTTGAGTGCCGAGATTTCTGATAAGTGGCTTATCAGGATTCGCCCACCGTTGAGCGCTGCCAGTGATCTGCTGTGTCAGTTATCACCTTATGGGTGACATGTAAACCATTGTCTAGCGTGGTTGGCACAAGCTTGTTGGACTTCATTTGGATTAGTTGAGCGGTTGTTGGGGCGGCATGTGCTACGATTTATAAGCGTTGACCTTACCTTCCATTAGCTAACATTATCTGAGTCGGCGCCTCCTATGTTGGCAATCCGTGATCGCCTTTGTGGGGGCGCGGGAAAAACTAAATAGGTGCGTGTTAGGGGCGCTAAGAGGGCATCGCTCCCAAATCTTTTAGGGTGCCGCCGTTGGGTTGAGTCCATCTGCTGGTCAGGCCCATCTTCTCTCAATTGGGCTCCATTTGGTCCGGCCCATATTCATGTTGAACCCATCAAGTAAACAAGAAATATAAGTAAAATCAAGGGATTTATTAAATAAACTAAATAATAAATTTTAAAATACTTACTTTAAATTTTTGATTTAATAAATCTGATTCAAAAATATTTCAAAATTTTTTACTTTATTCACTTCTCCACTTTTTTCTTTTTTTTTTCTGATATTCAAAATGACTGACAAACAACACATATAGCCTTATACACCAAAGTGGCATACGTTTGCCAGATAGGCATGCATATGATTTTACAAATTAACACAGATGTGCATGAGTACCACATCAGGTACTGAACCTGAATCCCCTCAATCTGATTTAATCTAAAATCTTATTATATGCTTATTTTTTAAATTAATTCAATATATATTATACTGATATCATAAATTACGAATAAAAAAATCACACATCATATAAAATCAACTCAATGGCTTTTTCTCCTGCGGACTAGTCTCGACCCATCATTAAGAGGTGGAGCCAAGGGTTACCTCTCATTTATTCTATTTACATTGGAGCTTTTTTTTTTCTATTTTAATTAGTGGTGTGTGTGTCCTCATTTTGGGGGCATCTTTGTTTGTTGTTCTCTTTTGGTATTTTACTGCTGGGGCCGTGTTATAAGGGAGGATCCGGTCCATGACCTCCTCCCGAGTTTGAAAATATAGAAAATTATAAATTTTAAATCATTATTATCTCATAATTATAAATAATAAAATATAATTATTATGGTTTATAAAATCTTATTAAAAATTCAGAGAAAAATATAGCCCAAAAATTCAAATAGAGTATAAAAATAAATAATATTTTTCCAATTAGATCCTAAAAATTACTGATATTCTCACCTATTTTCAATTTTAGTGTTATTTGTCTTAAACTTATTATTCTAAAAGAAAGAAATAGTAAAGGTAAGTGAAAATTTAGTAAATAACTCTGGCTAATACTAATAACGCTAAAATCTTAAGCTTTTTAGAAAATTTACCTGTCAAAATAAACTTTAGCAATATGTAATAAATGGAAAGTAGTAATTATTATCGGATAATCAATAAATAATAATAATAATAAAATAATCTAATAACGATATGCATATATAACAATCATGATATCAACTATGTAACAATCTTTATATCCCAAAAGACATCTATTGGGTCCCGATTAAACTCAATTAATGTATCAAGATTTTAAAATATATGTGATATTAAGACCCTTCATTAAATTTTTAAGAAATTTAATTCAATATAAGGTCATAATAATATAAGATGTTTGTTACAAATTGGTACCAAAAATATGTAATAATAACAAATAATAATTAAGATCCATAAAAATAAATAACTGTCCGTAAATATCTAAAAACGATACCTAAATTTGAGTCAGACATGATAAAATACCAATATAGCATAATCAATAATAAGAAATAATGTCAATTATCATAGGATTACTCTGAAGTATTTATTCGGATATCAAAACTGGTCACAACCTGTCAAAATGCCTAAAAGAAAAAATGACAATCTAACCATCAAAACTCACACATTGATCCAATATAAACCAAATGTCACAGTCTAAATATCATAATAATCCAAACTCTACCTTCATGACAATATAATATGTAAGACCTCAGTCTTTAATTAATGATAATATTAAATGATTAAATTAATATAATTAAAATTAAAATTAAAGAATATAAAAAATTAGGTTAAAGAGTTAAAATTAGACCGATTGATTTGGTATTTGAGAAAGGCTTGACTCGTGCCTGAGTGACAAAATCCATGGGTCAGTGCCTAAGGGGCATCTAACTGACTCACGAGCACTTGATTGGCAAATTGATCATACTTGATGCACACTCTAGGGATGTTCGAGTGGTCGTTGGTAGTAACTTTGCACTCGAGAAACGCCTGAGCCGTGCTCGAGAGTAGTGAACCCGTGGGCCACTGCTTGATGCATGCTTAATTTTGTGCTTGAGCACACTGCTGTATAAATATAGCGCATGAGTCGATTTCTATTATTTTTTCAGAACTTTCTGAGTTTAGAAAAAGAAGCAGCCGAGGAGAAAAGAGAGGAAGAAAGAGAAAGCTAAAAAAGTCCAAATTCAGTTGATTCAAATGAGAATTTGGGTAAATTAAAATTAAGACAAGTACACTCTAAGTTCATCTTTTAT
The DNA here is from genome assembly GCA_028571085.2 of Nepenthes alata. NCBI lineage: Eukaryota > Viridiplantae > Streptophyta > Magnoliopsida > Caryophyllales > Nepenthaceae > Nepenthes > Nepenthes alata. The sequence goes on from JAOVVI020007733.1 coordinate 9,301, forward strand.
TTGTTATTATTCTTTGTCAAATTTTCTAAGTATTCTTATTCTAATACTTATTCAAATTATAATTTCAAAATTAATATATTTGTATTAAGCATGGATGTGAGTTTTCTATGATATTTTCGCAAGATTTCATAAGAACTTATACCTAAATTTAAGTATAATGTATATTTGTTCTAAAAACTGCAAGTCATCTTCTTGCATGATCTGAAATTTGGGTTTATTGCTCCTGTATGTTTAATTTTGTACTTTTGCATGTTTAGAAAATGTTAGTATATATTCTAAAAATTCATGTAAATTACTCTGCATGTATGTTCTTAAGTTAAAATTCTATATGTTATTAATTTTGCTGTCATATTATTGAATTTTGATTCTTGCATGCCTCAATTTCGTACATAAAATTTCACATACTTGAAAATATAAAACATATGAATTGTATGAACTGAATAATATACATAATTGAACCTGTATGTTCTAAAATTTTTATAAAATTCTTCACACATGCTGAATTTGTACCTACTTGCTAAATTTTCTGCATTAATTAATTAATTTTATATTTCATACTTTATAATTATCATGGCCAAGTTTTACATAATATTATGTATGAAATTAAAAAATAATTGAAGAAAAACTCTACAATTAAGTGAAATAATATGATCATTTTCTCTATGAGTGAGAAAATTATGAATTAAAAAGAAAAGTATAGAGTTTTTCTAAAAAATTGTATTGAACCATGGTTATATTTCAGTCGGTATTATATTATAACATATATTAGTATATTATAGTGATATATCGATATTTGAACTTATATAACCGTAGATTAAGAAGTGGTGTCTGGTTCCGTCTATAGAATTATACGTAAATAACCCACCTTTGAGTTTTGAATGGAAGCATATGGTATTTAATTGTGTGAGAGTATATACAACCTTGGTTTTAATTATTTGTTACTTTAATCGATAAGTTCTACTGGCTTTAATCCCTAAGAAAAATAAGAATTAAACATGTTTTTGATGATGTAAATTGAACATGAATATAGTAAGAAATTTAAAAATATATAAACTAAATTTTCTACATAAGTATTATGAAAAGGTCATATCATTGCATTCAATCATATTTTATAGTTCGTCTGTTATATTTTAATATAAAATATAAATGTCCATTGATATGTTATAGGGCCTTATTGAGATATTAGCTCACTGCTATTTTTTCTAATCCCCCTCAGATGATATGTATGAGTTCTTAATAGATTAACAATATTAAAAGATGGGCTGATATGAAGAGTTTAGATTATTATATTTATGAATTATAAGGTCATTTTGGACAATATTTAATGTTGTTTTATATTTCTATACAGGAGCTAATGTTGTAATTTTAGCTTAAATTTCAATTTTGGACAATAGTTTGTGATGTAATTGGCCTTTGAACAATGTTTAGATGTCTAACATGTTGTATTATTATGTATTAGTATATCAATTTAAGTTTTAGACAGCTTTAGAACGGGTGGGATGATGAATTAGTTGATATTTTAATTCTATTCAGCAGGTTGTATTCAGATTAAAGATCATTGTGGTTTTAATTTAATTTGGGCTATCGTTTGTCCGTTGCTCAATGTCGGTTTCAACTATGTCGGTAATTTTGATTATAGTTGCTTAAGTCATGAATGTTGATCGTTTTCGTAGATTTTATTACGTTAACAATTGTGTTGGACAGGTATCATCCATTACGTAGGGTCCGATGTCACAATTGGGTCGATGTTGGAGCCACATATGATGTGGTATTTAATTTGGATCCTATGTATGAAATTGTGATAATTTAATTTGGGTCAGTTGAGGTATCGACGTGGAGTTCACATCCAAAAGTAAATTAAAGAATTAGTTTGTTAAGTCATAATATTTAATTAAGAGTTAATTTGGGATCGAAATTTGAGACATCACACAATATACAAATATCAATATATCAATCATTCTTTTATTACCAAAAAATTAAATACTTATACAGTCAATTACTAAACTAATAGTCACAAAACATAGCCCTCTATCCAACTAACAAACTAATAATAATAAAAATAAATAAAATATTTATTGGCATCCTCGTCCAAGCTCCCATCAATGCATTCATAATTCTCTAAATTAAAAAAATTTTAAATAATAAAATACAAATAGAATTTTTATCAAGTATTAATATATAATATATAACAAAATAATACGTCTATAATCAGAACGAAATGATAAAATAAGTAAAACATATTCAAAGTCTAATATAAGCTGAAAATTTAAACAAATGTCATAGATTAAGTGGTGAGTTCCCCCGCGTTTGCAATAAGTTTTGCTATAACACTCACTACTCTACTTAATTGTCTACTCTCTCTAAGTATGATTTCTATGTTATGAATAGTTATCTTTTGAGTACAAGTTTAGTTTGGCCTCAATGAAAAAAATAGAACACCTAAAAATACATATTCACAGATTAAGAATTATCAGATTACCCTTTTATTCTGAGGTGATAGAAGGATTATATCATCTGCACCTTTTTCCTTTTATGCTTTTTTAGAAGTTCAAAAAAAGTTACAATTAATAAAATTTTCCTAATCCTCCCTTCTTAAAAAGAAGGGACTAGAAGATGAGATTTTATTTGAAAACTATGAAAAAAAGTGGCTTAGAATTATCCTCTAAGTTCAACCAATATCTCTTTCAAAGTCAAGCTAGAAAACCAACCAAAATTTGACCATCAAAGATTGTGTTAACTATCTAACAAACCATACTAATATTCCCTACAAAAAAAAGGGCTTCTAAAAAGCTTAAATTGCGATATAATCCACCCATAATTTATGAAAGAGCAGAAATGTATGATAATTTTCTCATTAATGGCAATCGATTCCTCAATACAATCTAACAAATAACTAGATTTTGTTCATAAAATCTAACTCCTAATCAGTTGAAATTTGATTTATGAAATCTTGGAGCCCCATGGCTGCCTTCTACTTTCAAGGGTTCATAAAGGAAGCTAAATAACCAATGAGATATTGATAATCAAAATTTAAGCTAACCACCAAATTAATTTGCTACTAACAAGGGTGGCTAAAGGGATAAATGAAAATGAATAATATTTTTTAAGGTGGTTTTGCTACAAATCAAGTCACTCCATAACTAACTAGATCTAAATTTAGTTTATTATTTTAATTAAATTATTAATAAACTATTTATGCACATAAATACATTAATCGAAATATTGGAGATGTTAAATAGGTACTTTTGCACTATTTTGTTCTTTTTCAAATTTTATACAATTTAATTAGTTACTAAAGAAAATGTGACTATTATTCTATTCAAATTTCAGCAAAGGCCATCTTACGTGGGCAAATTTAACACTGATATTTTCTATAATCATAGCAAATTCAGTAGTTTTATAGGATTATATACCGATAACAAAGACAAAATGATAATTTGGATTCACTAGTTTTATTGGCAAAATGAATATCCTCTAAGATGAAATTTGAGCTATATTTTGGGGACTTTAAAAAGTCTGGGATATAAATATTAATTATATTATCATCGAGTCAGACTTACTAATAAAAGTCCAGAAATTGATCTTCTCAATCAATTACCAAGGTCCAAGCAAAAATATTATTCACGAATCTAAAAGCCTGCCAAGAAAATATTACAATTGCAAAGTGCAACGTACTATAGGGATGATAAATTTAACAGGTTATACTCTAATTAGAAAACTTATGATAACAAAATTGAGCCTTTAAAAATAAAATGAAATATAATCTCCAATAACTTTAGCCTTGTAAAGAATAAAATAAAAAAAAAAAAAAAACGGGACTACTCCACCTGCTCGTGATAGCGAACAAGAATACATATAATTACAAAAGTGTGGCCAATTAGGGCCTAAGTGAAAGTAGTTGAGCAAATTATCCTAATATATGCAAGTCTTCAATAATACTATTAACTACTATTCCAAATCCTCTAAGTCGGTTGAGAATAGATTTAGCGTTTCTACTTATTCTATCATTAATTATTAAAGAAAATGTGCTTTCTTTTACATTATTTTGTACACTTTTAAATTTTATACAATTTAATTAATTACTAAAGAAAATATAACTATTACTCTACTCAAATTTTAGCCGAGGCCATCTTATGTGGGTAGGTGTCTCAAACTATCTAAATATTGGAGCAAACTTAACACCAATACTTTCTATAATTATGATAAACTCAATAGTTTTAGAGGAATATGCATAGAAAGTAAAGACAAAATGACAATTCGAATTCAATAGATTTATTGATGAAATAGACATTCTCTAAGATGAAATTTGAGATATTTTTTGGGGTCTCGAAAAAGTCTGAGATAGGAATATCGATTATACTATCATCAAGTCAGACTTATTAATAGTAGTCTAAAAATTTATTTTTTCAATCTGTGATGGATCACGTCCTAAATTTCATCATTAATCGTAATTATAATTAATTATTTTTTAATTACCATATTGATTGCTTATGCATTCAATTGATCATCCAGATGTGAATTTTTACGTCGATACCACGACCAACCATAGATAAATAACACATTATTATGCACAAAACCAAATCAAATGTCACGTCATCGATGGCTCTGATGCTGATTCAAACAACACGACGTCAGATCTTAATAAGGAAAGAAGCCTGCTCAATATCGAAATCAACATATAAAAATCTACGGAAGTAATAAATATACATAAATATAACTAAACGAAACTAAAATCATCGACGACACTAAACTATGGACATACGATAATTAAATTATAATATAGGATCACAACGGATCTTAAACCGATATAATTTACTATCCAGACTTAAAATATCGACTAAAATGTATCATTTTATTCATTCATAAGCTGTTGTAGTACAACCGACACACCAACTAATACCAAATACTGTAAAATATCATTCTATGTATCTAAATATTGTCCGATAATTATATACATCATAATTCATTATCCAGAACTGAAAATTAAATTAAGATACAACCATCAAATACATTAAACATCGTTCAAAAATATAAACCAATAGAATTTATCCATAGGAGTATAAACTAAAACTCTTCAGGCTTCATTCCTATTCATCAGGAAGGTACTTGTGCATCTCATCTGATGGGTTAGTAAAATAGTAAGAAAGTGAGCTAAATACTCAATAAGGCACATAATATATCAATGAATATGCTAAAAAATCACGTTTTCAGTGCTTACGTGAACAATTAAGTTTCGACCCCGTAAAATTTTAGCGGAAGCAATATATATAAATAGCTGATACACGTAAAAGATATTTACTTCTAGATGGTAACGAGATAGCATGCAATATATAAAACGAAATACATAAGCAATAATATAGAGAGCGA
>JAOVVI020007734.1:0-14666 GCA_028571085.2 Nepenthes alata
ATGTAGTGAATTCTGGAATTCAATTGAGAGAATTATAATAGGTTCCATGTATTCCAAAGTGTTTGGGGTAAAGGAGGTAATAAGAATGGTAGGGAGTTTTTTTCTAGTTTGTGAGCAGAAGTGACAGTAAAAATGATGTGCCAAGTTGGAATATCAATATTGTTCCAGTGTTTGAAATAAATCCTTAATTGATATCAAAATGTCTGATAAGTGAAATCAGTTATAACACCTTTCTAACAAGAGTAGGAGAGGGAACTTGGCTTCATGCCTTTGGCATTCTATATCTGTGTGTTGTCTTGTGAGCAATGCTTTTTGTGATGCACATGCTTGATTCTTGAGCTGGCCGTGGACTTGGCTTCAGGCTGTTGGCTGCATCTGTGATGCATCTTTAATAGCCAAATTGGATCACTCCATGACAGATACTTGGGGTTGGACGTAGGAGACTGACCCCTAGCTGCCTTGAATTGCTGTGTTTGATTTCTCTCTCTATATATCTCTTATATATTTGTGGTTCTGATCCTGTGTAGAACTGCTTAGTTTCACCTTTACTTCATGCAGTCTTGCCACATATATGTGCAAGCTAAAAGTTGCAAATTGATTTCCTAAACATAAATATTGCTTCATAACATTTAATTTAGTTAATAACACTAGCACATCATTGATTTATATCCGTTAGCCTTTTATTGGAATTAATTTGAGCATATTTGACAAAATCCAGTTTTTGCCCGGTCACCCCCTCTGGCCAGCTGACTTGGGCATTTCATGGTTGTTGTCTGTCTACTTCTAATTTACTGCTTGTTTCTTTAATTAGTTGATGAATTCAGAATTGAGAGGATGCTTTTTTGGTTGTTTGCATAGGCCTTCTTTCAGCGATGGTGGCGACAAAAGAGCCCAAAGCTTAAGGCTAAAGTCAAAGAGTTGGTAAACTTGGGTCAACTAGAATTCATGTACTGCTTCTTAAACTAGATTATCTTTTAAATGGAACAGAGTTCTAAAAGGTTCTTGAATGAGTGAGAAAGATCTAAGTAATTATTTATGAGGATGATTGAGAACGAGAATGATCTAAGTAAATTATTTATGAGGATGAGCGACATCAATTTATACCCTTACGATTACATATAACTGTTTTTAGTTGTGGATTTTACTTATATCGTTTGACGGTTATTCATATTCTGGTGCACCGGTGAAGAAATGGTGGGATGTGTATGCATGATGAGGCGACCCCACATTATGTTGACCTAATTGATCAGACAACCCGGGGGCATCAATTTATCAAAAATGAATTTGGTCAGATACCTAGAGTTGGCTGGCAGATTGACCCGTTTGGACATTCTGCTGTTCAAGCTTACTTGCTTGGTGCAGAGGTATTTTGCAACGATTTTTAAATTTCTTTGTAGTTTTTCTGTTTTTATATTTAAGCTTGTTATCGTATTGCTGTCAGGATCACTTAATTCAAGTTTGTAAAGTGCAGAATGAAAAAAATCGCAGTTCAAACCTAGCTGAAACTGGAGATTATTCTAAAGTTCTATTTTTAGAAACACATGTTCTTATCAGGTCTTAATTGTCTAGAAATGGCTGTTCCGGCTTCCTGATTGACTATTGCCAATAGGTTTCACGTCCTGGCACACAATCAAACATATAACCTCAAGTACCGGTTAGCGACGCTACACTAATTTCCGTAATTGATAATTAAGATAAGTAAAGGCCCAGGATACGTCACAAGGCAACGTACATATCCAATACATCCCGAAATAACAATATTCTGTGTACATAACCTGTCACAAGAGTGTACATAACCAATAACATCAAAGAGCATAAAAACATGAACCAGAAATTCAAATTTATGATCTCCGAATTGATCCTCGGCCAAAAGCCACCTTGCGATTGCAGTCATGCAATGCTAAGCCTTCTAATATTAAATTTGGTGAATCGCGAGGTGAGCTATGAATCTCAGCAACTTAGCAAGACTTAGAGCATAAATAGGACATCACGACAATTTCAAAAAATAATTTTTAATAAAAGTAATTATTTCTATTGGCAAGGCAAAAATGGGAGGTTAGCATGTCTATATATTTTATCTTATAAATAGGATCAAATGCTACGGTTATACCATGGATGGGTCACCTGAACTTTCCATAACAAAATTATAGGACATAGTGTATGTTACGTCAAATTGTCGATTCCTTACAATTGCTCATGCTAATATCTCAATAAAATGAATAGTTTCAAAAACTTAGAGAACAAAATCTCATTATGGCTAATATTTTGTAGAGATTATCACAACTTAGACAACAAGAGTGACTTGCCTGGGGGTTCCACTAATAATTTTAGGATTTTGACTGACAATTTCAGGAGTTCAGCAAGGGAAAGGATAAATTAGAATCCAGGGAAAGAGGAAATTTCTAAGAACTAGCAATAAAATGAGGGAAAAGGAGTGAGATTACACCTGCCTTGTTAATACACACAAGAAATCTTATGTTTTTCTTCCACAAATTGCCCCTTCTTCTGTCTCTTCTCCTTCTCTCTCTTTTGTCCTTCTCTTCCTCTCTATAAACTCATAAAATCTCAGAAAAAATGAAGAAAAACAAAGTCCTCAAGGTATATATAATCTTTCCCTTAATCAAGATAACTTCAAAATAAGGTGGCCATTGAGGCCCTAAATGACATGTCCTCATTGATTGGGTAACCAAAAAGGTATCAACACCCCATCAAAATGGTCATGCACTAGGAAAATAGGTTGCCGTTTGAATGCGGCTTCGACCGGAGCTCGAATGTGAGATCTGGAAGTCCCCATTCAAATACCACAATACTAGAATGCTCCCATTCGAGCACCCCTTGAGTAGAGCTCAAACACCACAACACTAGAATGCTCCCCTTGGAATGCCCCGTAGAACGGGACTTGATTGCCATGATTCTGGAATGCTCTATTTTTCGCATACTAATTTTGCTCAACTAAAAAATCAAACCAACATTGAACGAAAGTTTGTAGTGGCTCAAATTAGTAAAAATAACATTCCAATACTTTCTAAGGACACATCCAAAATTAGAATTAGTTCAATTTCCCCGAGATGAAAACTAATTATGGTACTTAAAGACAATTATATTCATGTTCAGATTATTCATAATTAGGACTTAGGCATCACAATAGGTGTTGCTCGTCAATCTTCTAGTAAATCACTTTTTGAAATTGTAATTATTATAGAACAAAATATCATCCGATATATAAAATATTGGCCAATATATATTGACATTGTGGGGTCTAATACTGATATTTCTCGATGCCATGAAAAATATCGTGATGCTTCTATTAGTGATATATTGGCCAATATTTTTCTTTGCTTTTATTCTCTTCTTTCTTTTTTATTAATGGCAGAACCACTCAAAATTTTCTTTGCTCAAATTTAACATAGATGTAAATATCAATCGATACGGTACATATCGGCTGATATGTATTGGTATTGGGACCCTCTAATACCACTATTTTATGATATTATGATAATATTATGATATATTTCTGTATCGGTCGACAAAATTGATATATCGTCTAATATTTAAAATATCGGCCAATATTTTGCTTATATATATGGGCTTGTCAACTTATAATTTTTAGAAATCTTTTCCCATCCTATATATCTGATACCTATATGTATTGTCCGATATTAATACATGCACAATCATGACGATACCAATACCGATATTTTCATCCATGAATTGAACACAATAAAATCTTATATGAACCTTAATCTCACAATTTCAACTTCAACTTGTATTGTATAGTTTTATTTCCTTAGTGATATGTGTTGCTTCAAAGTTGTTAAAATTAACTTTATTTCATGTTATTTTTATTATTTTTTCAACCCGCTTGCATATTATTTGTTATTAAAATGTTGATTCCATTTAATAATGTTGACTAAAACCTTTCAAATATGTGAAATTTGATTAAATAGTGTCAAATTTTAGTAGATAAACTTAGTTTTGATATAGTCCAGGGGAAAAAAAAAATTATGTTCAATACGTTTGGCTCTAATATGGCCATGACTGATATTAGTATCATTACTGAAATTTTAATCCATGATAATGATACTAGAGCATCTGGTATTAACTACATAGGAATTATGTTGTGAAAAAATATTGAGTTCATTTTCAGATAATAGAAATCTATAATGGAGTGATGAACTCTTCATATATTTTGATTTGTGAATCGCCGAGCTGCTAGTGAACATAAGAACGAGACTATACTATTACCTAATGATGTAGGCACTGTTTTACTTCAATTTTGAGATTAAAAATTTTGTGAATACTCTTTTGCAGTTAGGATTTGATTCTCTCTACGTTGCTCGGATTGATTACCAAGATAGAGCAAAAAGAAAAGATGACAAGAAACTTGAGGTAGTATGGCGCGGTTCTAGGTCCCTTGGTTCAACCTCACAGGTGAGTGATTGGAAATCAATGACAAGATTTCAAATTTTTCATTTTATGACTTGAGAACTGAGCATTTTCATTCATTTCTGGGCCTATGCTAGATTATTTTGCTTTCTTCTTCAATCTGCTGCTGCTAATATTAAATCGTTTTGAACCATGCTGAACTTGGTTGCAGATTTTCTCTGGCATATTTCCCAAACATTATGACCCTCCTGAAGGTTTTTCATTTGAAATAAATGATGTGTCCTCTCCTGTTCAGGTATTGGTTAAGAAAATTTTCCTTAACTTCTTTCGGATTATTTTCCTATGTATCTATATTTTTTGGATTGGACTGAAACTTCTTTCATGTAAATTTTTTCATTGAAGGATGACATTCTCTTGTTTGATTATAATGTCCAAGAACGAGTAAATGACTTTGTTGCTGCTGCTGTAGCACAGGTGATATCTTTGGAAGACCATGCTATCTGTTTTGTTGTTTAGTAAAAGAATGCTTTTTTACTATTTTATGTTCTTATGCTCATCGACTCATAGTACTTTCAGCTTTTTCATTACCTATTTCTTAATTTTTCTTTATATTGGATTACTACAATGTAGAGCTCCTTTCTGGTGAGGAGTGAACAAAAGCTGTTAGGGAATGTGGTCTAATCAATGAAAATTGTTTGAAATGAAATAAAAGGGTGGATAATTATAGAACCTCCACCTCTCTGTGATGAGATGGCCAATATCAGTTTGAGGACTGTAAAATATGATTTTCCTGCATGCAATCATTATCAGATTCACTAGGAATGCTGGTAGCAAAATTAGTTACATATCTATAGTTTTCCTACGTCAACTTATAAACGCAAAAATGGCAAGAAGGGTGTTCAAAAACTAAGAACTTTACTCCACTCTCAATTGCAGTCGAAGAGCTGGTTTGTCCTTTCCATTATTTTTTGATTCTCAAGTTATTCTATATCAACTATGATGCAAAAATTAGAAGTTTCTGAGAATGGTAAGAAGATTGTTAGTCAATTGAAGTTGAAGAGCTGATGGGTCCATTTCATTATCTTCTTACAGGCTAATGTAACCAGGACAAACCATATTATGTGGACAATGGGGGAAGATTTTCGATATCAATATGCAAATTCCTGGTTCAGGCAGATGGACAAGCTGATCCATTATGTGAACATGGTATGCATCTCATGATCTTCCTTGCACATGTTTGGCATATTTTGGCATCTATAATTGTTGACCATCCAGGTTGCTACAGGATGGACGTGTAAATGCTTTATATTCGACCCCATCAATTTACACAGATGCAAAATATGCAGAAAACATATCATGGCCGCTCAAAACTGATGATTTCTTCCCGTGAGTCTTACTTGAGTTCATGGTAGTTGTTGATTGAATTCCTTTCATCTATGGATAACCGAGTATAATTAAATGAGACAACGTGGTTGTTCAGGTATGCAGATCATCCAAATGCATATTGGACTGGTTACTTTACGAGTAGGCCTGCCTTTAAAGGCTATGTCAGAATGATGAGTGGTTACTACTTGGTTAGATATTATGTGCATTGCAAGTCTTTGACGTCTCATCATGGGCAAAAGGGGACTTTCAGATTGGTTTTTGTGATAACTTGGTAACAGCTTTTGCTTCTGTATTTTATTAGGCTGCTCGGCAGTTGGAATTCTTTAAAGGCAGGAGTGATGCAGGGCCTAACACGGATACAATGGCTGATGCTTTAGCCATTGTTCAGCATCATGATGCCGTAAGTGGTACAGAAAGACAGCATGTAGCTGCTGATTACGCCAAACGATTGCATATGGGCTATATAGAGGTGGATATTTGCTTTATTGCTACGGTATTTCGTTATATATGGTAGCCTTTTATGCATGGTAAAGATATGAAGTTTCCATATCCAAGCAGGCTGAAAAATTGGTAGCATCTTCTCTTGCTTTTTTGAGCACTAAACATGGAAGCGCAGAAACTGTTTTTGAGCAGGTATGTTTATTTTCTTTGATTTACTTTGCTCTTGGGCTCTGCTGTGCCCTTCCCTCCTCCCCTTCTTTTACTTCTTGCCAAAACTTGATCTTGCAGACAAGTTTCTATCTAGTCAAAACAAAATAAAGTGAAGTGGTGCATATTGCATTGCCAAAGTTTTATCTCAAATGTACAGCAGGTGATAAGGATTTAAATTATTTGCCAATCTCTTAAACTTACATGTAATTGATAACACAGTGGTTCTTTCAAATGACACATTTGTAGCTTCATTTGCTCATTTTAGTCATCTATTTCATCTGAAAGGCCCCTTCATATATTACTTTTGTTGGAAAGTTCAAAAAATGTAAAATCAAGTAAGCAAAGATGACATACAAATATTCTGTGATAACCTAGTATTGAACATACTTGTTTGCTCCATCTATGACTTCTCGCCTATAAATATGTGAGCTGGGACTTTGTTCTAATTTTGATGTCTGGACATTTATGCAGTGCCCCTTTCTGAACTTAAGCTACTGCCCTCCATCGGAGACTATTCTGTCTGATGGAAAAAACTTAGTAAGGATAATATACATCCTTTCTGACAGATTTGCTGGACATTATGCACATTGACTAACATTTGGACACTGAATCTGATGTCTTTGTTTTATTGGTTTATTTTCCTTGCATAGGTTGTGGTTGTATATAACCCTCTTGGATGGAACAGAGAGGAAGTGATTCGAATTCCAGTTAGTCCTTTCCTTTCTTTGTCTTTTTTTTTTTGTTTTTGGTTTTTTAGTTATTTTTTGTGTTCAACTTAACTATCAACATTTGTCATGTTTCTGTTTCAGAGTTTCTGCATTGACTGATAACTTTGTTCTCCACATACAACATATCTGCATTTCTAACCATCTGATTCTTTGTCTATACAAATAGTTAATACTGAGGTGACATCATAGGAACTTTTGGATCCCAGAGACTCATATACTCTATTGATTCTCTAAGCTTGTTTCCATTCATGAGTCATCTAGAATTGCAGAGTCTGATCAACAAGTTATATTAGAAATTCGCAGGATCTTTTAATGACATAAGTGTGCATATAAGTGCATGAGAGTTTGCCATTTATCTGAATGCTTGCCATTTATCTGAATGCTGTTTTGAGGACAATATATTTATTATCCTGTTCTTTTACTTTGAGGTCTTACTTTGATATCAGCATACACATAATCTATTTATCTGAATTGTATTTTGAGGTCATGCTATGGATTGTCCTGTTTCTTCAAAGCTTAGAAGTTTTACTTCTATTCTATTTCTAATGGTTTGCAGGTATACTTGGATAAAGTTTTAGTAACGGATTTTGAAGGAAGAGAAGTTGAGTCACAGATTTTGCCTGTAACTGATTCCTCGTTGAGTATCACAAATGATTATGTCAAAGCCTATTTAGGTAAACCCTCAGGTGGGACAAATAAGTACTGGCTTGCATTTTCAGTATCTGCCCCTCCTCTTGGTTTCAGCACCTACTTTGTGTCCAGTGCAAAACAGGCAGGTTGGCTATTTTTCTTCGCTGGTGATTTATCTTTTTGTTAAATAATTGGCAAACAGTCCATGGTATATATTGGGGAAATACTCACTGTTCTGCTGTCCCAGACATAGGTGCTAGTTCGACTATTTCATTGATGTATACTGCACAAGGAAGTACAAATGATACCATAGAAATTGGGCAAGGAAGTTTGAAGCTTCTTTATTCTGCACATGATGGGCAACTTACTCATTATGTTAATAGCAGAAACTCGGTATGCTTTATTTTATTTTATTTTTTTGGTGGCTGCAATGAAGCTACAATTTGCATATGCAGTTCACATATGAATTTAATATTCCAATCAATATCGTTTCAGCTTGTTGAACAAGGCAACTAAAACATAATGTACTTAATTATATATCTTCATTTACAAAGTTCTCTGACAATTATTTGGGATTGAGTTTCTGTTGTACTTGAGAAGGATTTGAACGACTAATTCTCTCATATTTGTAGTTAAATGCCCTTGTGCCCCCCCCCCTTTTTTGGCCTTCATATTAATGTCGAGCTGTTTATTGATGTTATTTAGAATGTTCACTTGCTTATTCATGCCATTGTTTTTGCCAAGGGGAGGGATAACTTACCAAAAAGGGTGGAGGGAGGACTAGCAACTTGTAATCCTTAAAATGGCATCATATTGAACCTGCCATTTTCTTTTTCACATTGTTCTCACAAATAGATAAGAGGGATATCTTCAGAAACCACTTTTCCTGCTCCCCAGTCCTTAACATTTTGTTTGGTTCCTGAAACATGATGTGGAAGACATTCCTTGATAATGGAGTATGTGGTTGGAACTAGGTTTCACGTTTTATACTAAAGAAAAGTACATGGAATAAGGAATAGAGAACGTTCAACACGGTTACCTGCTTACCCTTAAGGTATGTTTGGTTCAGTGGCAATAATGGTATGCAGCAGGTGGCGGTGGTCAGCCAGTGGTGACTACTAGAAGTGTTGGCTGGCTGCTAATTGTATGCTACTGTGGTGACTGGTTACTGGTTGCCTAAAACATTGGTGGTGAGTCACTAACACTAGGACTGATGGTTTTGTTGTCCTGCAGCTAGGCATTGTCTAAAGAATAAGAGATCATGGTCACTAACAATAGGATGCCAAAGCTAGAGTGGTGTCCTTTGCACTGACTTCTGTGGATGGTTTTGTGCTACAAGCCTAGGAGATGCTCCACATATAGCTAGCAGTAATCATCCTTTCTCTAGCTTCTCTGCATACTAATTCTGATACGGATAATTTTACTGCTATCTGTTATCCCGTGGCATGTTAGCCATTTTCATAATTAATGACAAAAGTGCATGTGGCAAAATGCTTAGTCTCTGCACTGCAGTGACGATTGTTGAGGCTAGCAACGGGTTGGTCAGCTGATGTTGCTAGTGGCTACTGCTGGTCTGGTGAATGTTGCAGTTGGCTACCGGTGTCTTTGGTGGTGGCCATTGAGCTAGTAATGATGGTGGTAACAACTGCCTGTGGTGACAGCAGACATCAATAAGTGACAGTGGTGGTGGCGGTGAATCGTAATGTTGTAGAATCATATTTTCTTCCATTCCCGTGGATATGAAGTATCTAAATGGAATAAAATGATGAAGAAGTATCTATTCCTTTGAACAATATGCTAGGTCTCGGTTCGATCCCTAGGAAGGGACCAATAACTTGAAGTGGTTGTTAACTTTGTAGATATGAAAGCTTGAAAGTCTGTTAGTTCTTTCTCCAGCGAGCATCTCTGATATGATGTGTTATTATATTTTGCCACATCATCTAGTATGTTCACTGGAGTATAAATTATGTGATGTACTTCTGTTTGTTGTTTGCTTGCATGTGGGACATTGCTGATGTGCAGGGTCAAATATTGTTTACTTGCAGGGTTTGACTGCACTAATCAGGTAAGCACAATCTAAACATATTCACATGGTATTATAGAATGGTGACAACCTTGACACTTGCTGCTGTCATTACCCTGTTACTGCAAAGCCTCAGCAATTCTTTTATCTGCTAAACTAATAATGACAGAAGTCCCAATTTCATGTCCAACAGTCCAAGTGATCCACATGAACTTTTCAGATCTTACATGTTCCTTTGATAATTGTAGTTGTCCCTATTCCTTCTCTTTTGTCTTTTTCTTCCTCCTCTTTAGCTGTCACTGGAAAAACGCCCTCTACATAGGATCCTGTGATCTCTCCTCTTCTTTTTGCTAGAACTGTCCCAAGTGCTGCTTCTCATTCTCTCTCTTGAGTCTCTCTTTTCTCCACTAAGTGTCATGTGTCCCCCAATTCCTCTTCTCCCTTACAAAATCATTGTCAATTCTAATCGGCGATTAGTTTGGCCTCACATCCATCCCACATATCATGTTTATGCCAACTCAGTATTTGCAGCATGGATTTGGACTAAATGCGAATTTATCCAAGAATATTCTTTGAGATGTACATAAACTAACCACACTGATTGATGTTTGCACTTAGGCAATTCCTTGGTCAATCTTCAACTGAAATGTGATAGCCTTTCTGGCAACTATCTTACTATTAGGCCTGGCATTTTAACCAACTCCTTTGCTCTAAATGCTAAAGTTTGCCGCAAGGAGTTTTCCAGCAAACAAATTTATTTTCTCTTTCATAAAGCTGAAATGTGCCTTTAGTTGCTCGTCGTTGAAGCTACAATATGGAGATTCTCTAAACACCTTAATTGAAAAGCTCAAATCTGAAGTAAATGAGATTTTTCCCAAGTGATACTGGATGAATAGGGAAAATCGGATTCTTGAGAAGACTGGAATAATGAAAAAGTACCTTAATTATCGAAATTAAGAGCTACAAATTGCAAAAGTCGAAATCCAATGAAATTTGACAGATTTGGAATCCTTCAAGAACCGATTTTCAAAGTCTTGCAAAAAGCTTAAAATAACAATCTTTTTATCAAAATTCAAGTGTGCCATAAACTAACAAAATATTCCTAAATTTTTAAGCCATGCACCTTAATGCATCCATGCTCTTAGAGCAATTAATTTTGTTCTTAAGTTTTGCAATTAAACTCCTTGCTTCCCAAGATTCTCACGACAAGCATTATTTTCTTGGAACAATTTCTTCATCCTTCCCAAAACATGTAGCTAGTAGCTGAGCAATCAAGGGTTAGACTTCCAATGTTGAAGTGGGTAAGCTTATCTGCAAGAGTAATTAAACTACACGCTCATGGCTGGCATTTGAGTTTGTGGCCAAGGAGCTGATTTACAAAGCCTATTTTCAGTTGTAACATGACCAATGAATGAACTCTAACTTTCCTCCTTTACCATGTGTTTTGTTTGGCTCCGTTGAATTATTATTGGCTGATCCAACAAACTGACTTTGATACCAATTAATACCAGACAAAATGAGGAAAAGGGATTTTTTAAGAGGATTGGATTTACAAGAAAATGCTAAACTTAATCATTGAAGATCAAAAGTTGCAAATTATGAAATGAGAGAATAGATTTGAGATCTATCGAAATCTAACAAATTTAATATTAACAAAAAAGTAATTTTTAGAGTCTCGCATTAAGCTCATAATTGCAGTTTGTTTTATCAAAATCCAAATATGTCCCTAAACTAACAATATATTCCTAAATTTGTAAGCCATGCACCCAGATGCATCCATGCTTCTTTAGCGTTTAATTTTATAATTATTTGTTAAATTCACATAGTATGCATTATTCTTCTTTGAACAATTTCTTCACTAGCACACTTATTTTACTTGGTTTTGTTGTCTAATCATGGAATCAAGGTGGATCTAACCAAGTTTGAGGCCATTCTAAGTTGGCCGACACGGCAACTATATAAAAATTTGAATTGTTTGAAGGGGATTTCATTAAGTTGATGGCGGATGTCAACACAAGCTTCACTTGGTTGAAACAACTCCTTAGGGTGGCCCTAGTCTTAGCACTTTCCAAGTTCAACATAGTGTTTAAAGGTAATTGTGATGTCTCTAACATCTGCATTGGTATGGTTCTCCACCAAGAAGGAAGATCCATTGCTTACTTTAGTGAAAACCTAACTTAATCTTTTAAGAAATTCAACACTTACGACAAGGAATTCTATGCTATTATACATGCTCTTGAGCTTTGGAGTCACTATTTGGTACTGAAAGAATTTATTCTCTTCTCCGATCATAAACACTAAAATTTATCAACAAATAACAAAAGCTTAGTCTAAGGTATGCCACTTGGGTCGAATTCTTTCAATCCTATGACTTTCTCATCCGGCATAAATCCAAAACCCAAAACAAGGTGGCCGATGCTTTACATCGATGACGCTTTTTGCAAGTTAAATTATCAAATTCAAAGTGGTCAAAGACATATACAAGGATGATCTATTTCTTTAGTAAACTTACGGTAGAATGCAATGCCTGTCCAATCAAGCAATTTTATCTCCTCAATGGCTATCCTTTTAAAGGAACCTGGCTTTTCTTTCCTCAAGCCATCTTGCGAGTAGTACATGTGGGAGGATTAGCATGACACTTTGGGTGAGATAAGACTCCAGCGCTCGCACAAGAGAGGTTTTTTAATCCCAAGATGGTTCAAGATGTGAAGTAAATTATTGAGAGGAGTAGCACGAATACAACAAAATAAGGACTCTATCATGTTGGTAGTTGACTGGTTTTCAATGTTGGCGGATTTTATTCCATGTAACAGAACAACGGATGCTTCAAATATTTCTAATTCATTCTTTTGAGAGATAGTGGAGCATCATTGAGTTGCAAAGAGGATTACTTCAAATAGGGATTCCAAGTTCATGGAACATTTTTGGCAATGACTATGGGAGAAAATTGGCACCTAACTTAAGTTTTTTATGTCCTTCCACTGTAAGCAAATGGATAAATGGAGGTTGTCAACCAGAGTTTCGAAATCTATAAAGAAGCATCGTCAAGAAGAAAATCCAACAATAGGACTTGGCGCTTGCATAGATTGAGCTCACCTATAATCTGTCCTGAAGTCGATCCACAAGAAGGTTGCTATTTGAGGTGGTTCACAAATATAACCCCATTAGCTAGAACGATTTTATTCTAATGTCGCCGCCACCAACTTTTAGTGAAGATTCCGAGACCCAAGCTCAACAAATCAAAAAAGATGCTTTTCGATGTCCAACAAAACATAGCCACAAGTGGCTAAGTATAAAAATCAAGTGCACAAGCACTGACTGGCACAAAAATTCAAGGAAAACAATCTCGTGTAGGTTCACTTGTGAAAGGGGCAGTTTCTAACAGGTAGATTTGCTATGCTCCACTTTTGTGTGAACTGGCCATTCAAGATCCATTAGAGGATTGACGATAGTGCCTATGAAGTGGAACTTCCCGAAAAGTATGGTATATCACCTACCTTCAACGTTGCCAACCTTTTTCCATTTTTTGATGAATCCAACTCGATGATGAGTTCTCTCCGACCTGACAAGAATGATACGTCAAAATTGAAGATGATTTTTTTAGTGATAATGTGACTTCTTATGATGATGACATGGCAACATGTAATGAAGTGAGACTTTGCATTAAAAATCTCACATACTACCACTAAGAAATTAGGGAGGAATTGGAGGATGAGATCTCCATTAAGATGTTGGCGAACTCATTAAGGACCCTCCCAAGGGTGAAGTATCATTTCCTTCAGCCACTCCCTTAGCTGAATTTAGAAAGGGTTGGATGTGATGGAAGATAAGTGTATATTAAAATGTAGCTTGTTAGATAAGCTTTAACAGTTAGCCTATAAATATAGGATCATTTTGTTAGTAGAGTCGTCTTGAATTTTACTAACAACTTGAAAGCAAGAGCATTTCACGAAACTCTAATTTTCAAATTTGGCATTTTCCAAATCATTATTCTTTCCTCACAATAGTTAACTTATGCTTCGATAATTAATTCTAGCATTTTCTCCTATTCCTTTTCCTCTCAAAGTTCCTTCTCGATTACGTACCGTATCACAAAGAGTAATCTGGTGACTATAATCAAATCCAACTAAGCTAATTTCCATTAAATAGGATTGTCCATTGGGATTTTTAGCCTTCATTAACTCTGCTATTTGTCTTTTCCTCTACTAAGTCTAATAGCACAAGGTCATGCCTGTTGCTTTCTTCAAACTCTTCTTTAATCTCGCTTTACCTCTTCTATAATTATCCTCTTGATGCTTAGAAGAGGAAGAACAAAGAAAAGGGAAGGGGGAGAAAAAGAAGAAGAAAGAGAGAGAATGGGGAAGGGAATAACAGAGAGCAAGGGAAGGGGAAGAGGAGGAAGAACAGAGAAGAGGGAAGGAGGAGAGTGGAACAGTGAACTGGAGAGGAAGAAGGGGAGGCGATGATAGGCAATATGAAGCATATTTTTATCATTAATAATTGTTATATAAATATTTAAGTAGAAAATGAAATTGGAAAATTTTAATAATAATAACATAAGAAAACTCAAATAACAAATAAAACCCTAATTATGATATGAGGAAACATTACAATACCATGCAACCCATGAATAACAACTCACAATAGGTAAATCCTAAAATGTATAACGCTAACAAAAAAGTTGTTTTCATCACTTTATAAAATTTTTGCATCTCATAGCAAGGGGGTTAGGCACTCTTTGGTTTACATCACCAAACCACTCCAAGGAATCTTTGCCTTTTTCTCTTCTATGGGTGCCTTCCCGAATTTCTCCAATTTAATATCATTTTGAATCATATCTATTGTTGAATGACCAAACTTTC
>JAOVVI020007735.1:0-14664 GCA_028571085.2 Nepenthes alata
AAATGCTGTACTGATTATCCAGTGAGTTGTGGATACTAGAGACAAATTAAAAGGCATTCGAGGTGATCTTAATCACAAAACTTTTGACCAAGACCTCATTTCTGCCGAAGCTTCTTCTATTGAGCAGCACAAGTGCAAACTACTTTTAAACGATAAAGTGGATGTCACCGACCCAAACCAAACAGGTCAATTTAAAAATAATTATAATTCATAAAATTTAAAATTTTAAATAAATTTAATAAATATTGCTAAATCACAAAATTCGAATGTGACAAACCAAATATACAACTTAACAAAATTAAATCACATAGGACCTCATCAAACAACCGTCCAAACAAAACAAATGCGACCTGTTCTACAATTATTGTAAATGAGGTAACAATTCTAACCAAAAATCATAATCAAACATAATATAATATCCGAACTGTTCCCGAAATGTAACCATGGACCTATACCCGGTCAATTATATAATCCGATCACATTACATACCAATTTAAACCATAATAAAACCAAAACTAACCAAATTATACGAATGATTGACAGATCACGACCATACTCTTACAATGCTTTCGAATCTTCTACTCTGAAGAGATAAAACAAGAAAAGTAAGTCTAATACACAACAAGAATCATATTTAAAAAAAGGAATCCAATAAATCAGAGAAAAAATTAAATTGATAAAATCCATTTAAATGACAGAATAAATTAAAATCGCCAATAAAATGAATACAATGGAAATCAAAGATCAAAAATTCAGTGGCAGTCTCGTACTCAAATCAAATATTCAAATCCAAAACAAATGTCTAATTAGAAAATAGTCCCCATCGGGGCGTGTATATATATATATATATATAAACAAATTAGAAGTGATTCGGACCGAATCCAATAGGCAAATTGCCGATTCTAAGTCCAATCCGAATCAAAGTCCGAGTCCAAGTCTGAGTCTAAGACCGGATCAGCTTGTGATTTGGGGGAAAATCTGATAGCCGGATGATCCAATAACGTGCGCAGAAACTGAAGCAGTATCGCGACAGATGTTTTAAAGGTTCGGATCAAAACATATGATCAAAATCGTTTGTACAAGACATACCAAAGCCCAACTATAGACAAAATCGGCGAATCTTAAATCTAAGTCTAAAAGTCTAAATCCGAATAAAGATCCAATTTAAATAAATGCAGAAAAAATACAAATCATACATCCAATTTGAATTCTAATTATTTAAAAACTAGCTTGATGAAAGATTACACATAATCTCGATAACCTTAGGTAAAATCAAATGCAAATTAAGCAAGCATGCATGGCCACCCATGTACTCTGTACCCACGAATAATGTTGCTCACTATTATTTGCCACCCGTGGCTTGGGTGTAATTTTTAAACTTGTCAAATATATTAGGACATCCGAATATATTATAATGTCAAATCAAATTATCTAAATAGGAATGACCACTATTCCAAATCTTTCCTATCGGCGAAAAGGAATGTCCAAATAAATCTCATCGTTAGAAGTTGGCTAAAATATCAAATGTCCAAATCCAAATGTAATGACCACAATCCGACACATGCATATGAAAATGCACGGCCTATACAAATTTTGTACATATTTTTGTTACACATACTAATATGAATATTTATACAGTATCAAATTTTTAGAAAAATAGTAAATCCTTAAAATCATACAATCCATATCCAAAACCCCCAAAATCAGCCAATGACTTATACATTCAAACAGTATAAAAAATATATCAGATATTAAATCAAATCAAAGAGGAGATTTACAGATACTTGCCTAAATTTCATACTTTGTAGATTTAAAGAAAGGATATTCCGAAGCACCCAAATTGGGTGTTCCTTTCTCCTTTCGGCACGCCCCCTCTCTGCTCTGTGCGCAACCTCCTGCGCACGGCTGCCGTTGCTGCTAACGTCTGCGTGGCCATCACCGGCCTTCCTGGCGTCACCTTGCCAACGCCAGCACCACAGCTGTACTGCCGAACTCACCGGTGCCGTCTTCTCATTCTCTAACTCGTGACCCTCGCCGCACACGCCGTTGCCAACCCACCAGCGCACAGCTCTTCCAAGCATCGCTATAGTCGACGAACCAGCCCTTCTCCGCCGACTTCGCTGTCGTCGGCCACCTCTCTCCTTCCTGCTCACGCAACTTCTCTCTCTCTCCTTTTCTCCCTCCTCTCTCCCCGAAACCCTCAATCCTTATCTTTTATTTTTTTCGTTTTTATTATAAATATTTGTTTATTTATATTATTATTATATTTTTATTTATTATTTTCTTTTATTTCAAAATCGATATTCGGGCAATAGCACGAGCGCACCTCGAGTGCCAACCCGACTGATCCAAATAACAATCCAAATTTCATAATCTTTAATTAATTTTTTGCCACGTCAAATTTATCTAAAATCACAATTAATATTAAATTAATTCGAACGAAAATTCAAAATATTACATTCTTCTCTCCTTATAAAAATTTCGGCCTCGAAATTTACGCCTCTCGATCTTAACCTCAATAATCCAACAATGATGATATTCTTCCGAACTTAATCTTCGCACTTCTCAATACACTTCCTTAATCAATTTATTTATCCAAATCCGATCCTCAACAAATAGGGATATTCTCTCGAACTCATCATCGAGATCTCTTAACGCTTCTTCAACTAGAAAATTCCTCGAAAGCATAAAGACCAATAGAAATATCTTATTCCTCTACATTAGATCATTTCCATCCTAAAAATCAAAACAACCTTAACCTAAAATACTTCTTGTCAATAAAAAATGACTTCAATCCAAACACATGCAAAGAATCATTCACATAAAATATATCATATCCACCCATTAAATTTAGAAATAAGGCCAATTTGAAGGCCACTTCACTAATCTGCTAAAGATTTCAAATATCCTAATGAACCTCCACTTCAAACTACCATTTGATTTCAAAACTCAAAATTCTTCTCTTCAATATACTTTCAGAAACATCTGACCACTCTTCTCAAGCTTCCAACCAGTTTGCAAAACTAATCTCCAACTTCAAGCCTCCAATCAAATCTTGTGATCGATAACCGTGAGTTCACACGCTTCCATTGCACCACCCTTGCACCACCCTGATCGATCATCAACCTCAAATCAAATCAAAAACCTCGAAGTAGAAATACCTTGCAATCATCACACCTCGACAATATGACAACGGCCAATCTTAGGAATGACTTTCCTAATAAGCACGCGATAAGCTGACTTTATCAGCTCATCCATAATCTGCTAGCTTATTCTCGTCCAAATGGCCACCAAATCCTTTGTTGTTTGAGGCAAACTCGAAACAAAATCTCAAAAGTTTCTTCTTCTCAGCTTCTTTCTTTAGGCACAAGATAAAACATGCCACATGAGCCGCGATCTCGTGCTTCATATTCTGCCTGTCAACTTTGACTTGAGATCAAATCGCCATCAAACTCTCTCCACTCCACTAGATGGTGAGTTTTCGACGTTCCCATCAAACTTGGATTACTCCAACTCAACCATAACTATTGACCACCTCGTTTGTTCCTGAGCTTCTACCCAATCAGCGTCCAAACTTTTATCCAATCAGCTTCCAAGTTGTCATCCAATCAGCTGAAACTCAAATGATAGAATTCTTGAAACCATGCCTCCTCTTGAACGTGCAATGAAAAACATTTTGTAGAATGGTCGTGATTGCCTGCTCGATCAGATTCAACTTCAAGATAACTCGTTTAAAAAGGACATCACCACTGATCTTCATAAAAACTTCTCCCACAAATAAAAGTCTCGTTCAAAATTTAATCCTGACAACAAAAAAAGAAAATCCCTCTGGTCCAATATTTATTTTGGCATCCTCTCCATAGCTTCTTCATGTAAAATCCTCTAAATTGCGCCGCATCCCAAACTTTTCTTAGATAAAACACCCGATACGTAGAATCTAAACATATTTAAATCTTTCACAGAAGCATCACTGAGTACTACCAATCCTTCTAATCCATCAGGGATCGACAAAATTGATACCAATGACACTCTATTCTTCAATTACCGAAAACGTTTCTCACATATATCACTTCAATTAAATACCGATTGCCTCTATTTCAAAAGCGCCAAAGGCGCTGCAATCCTCGAGAAGCATTCAACGAAACTCCCATCAAAACCAACAAGATCCAAGAAACTCCGCACTCCCGAGACCTTAGCCGATCTTTTCAAATTTGCCACAACTTTCATCTTTTTCGGATTTTCAAATATCGCATTAAGAACCATATGAACCAAAATGGCACATTTTCGAAATCTGTAACAAGCTTCCCAATCGGATCTCATATTTCTCAATATTCTTTAAATAAATTAGAACATCATTGATAAAGCTATCATAACTAACCCAAACACGATAAAAAATTCCAATCGATATTATTCATAAAAGACGCTAAAAGATTAGACAATCTAGAAACACCATCAGAATTCGCAATGGCCACACCTTAACCTGAAAGTTGTCCTATATACATCCTCCCACTAAATTCTCAATTAAGGATATCTTGAGCACAACTCGATCTTAGAGAAAACCTAAATTTTTTCAAATGGATCCAAAAAAAATCCTTAATCTTTGAGAGCTGTTATATATATCCAATTCCCAAATAACCAAAGCATAGATCCATCAATCCAACTTTATTCACTAAAGAACATTAAAGTATGCCACGCCAAGACACTTGGTCGAACAAAACCTTCACAACAGATTCTATAATTGCTGTTTCAATTTCTTCAATTCAGACAAGACTACCCTATACGAAACCTTCAAAATAAATACAGATCCAAGCACAACATTGAAAATAAATTTGATCTCTTGATCTAAGAACAATCCAGTTGAATCCTTTAAAAAATATCTTCACACTCGCAGATGACCAAAATATTTTCAATGGTCACAGAATAACTCTCAGATGTTACCATATATGCCAGATGAACTCAGAACCCATCTCTCAACAAATGACTCGCTTGTAACGCCGAAAATTAACTGTTAAGCCTTCTTACTAATTATTCCTTGGAACTCCGAGGACTCGTATCTCGAAACATAGAATAAAACGGTCTTAACGAAATAGTCTTCCACGACGGAGGATCGATCTATAATTGC
The DNA here is from genome assembly GCA_028571085.2 of Nepenthes alata. NCBI lineage: Eukaryota > Viridiplantae > Streptophyta > Magnoliopsida > Caryophyllales > Nepenthaceae > Nepenthes > Nepenthes alata. The sequence continues at coordinate 5,123 of JAOVVI020007735.1, forward strand.
AAATGCTTCGTCTGGAACAGTTTGAAACCGTCTGATTCCTATCTGGACGTCTAGAATCCGGACGCTTGGAATTCGAACGATCCCTAGAAAAATGGCATATCTAGCCGCAATTTGAAGCAGACTTCATTTTTTACGAAGCAAACTCGTCTCGTGTACACTTTCCGGCTAACTTGCAGGCTGACCTTACAGACTCGAACTTCAAGGAGGAAGACTTAGCTTCATCTGACTTCCTTTAACTTGTCGTCTGGAGGATAAACAAGTCCATCCTTTGAGTTTTGATTCAAATACTTTGATTTCATCTAGAAAGACTTCTCTTAGAGCTACTCCTACTCGATCAACAAGGCCTATTCCAGCTTCTCGCAATAATCCAGAGTTGGAACGGTACTAACTGTTTCCAAATTGAATCTTGAATTCCATAACTACTATCATGTTGGAACGGCAATAATCTAGGCCTGTGTAACCATCGATGGCCTTCCTGACGTCACCTTGCCGGCGCTGGCACCGCAGCTCTACCACCAGACTCCCCCGGTGCCGTCTTCTCTCTCTATCTTACTCGCGACCCTCGTCGCACGCGCCGTTGCCGACCCACCATCGCACGGCCTCTTCCAAGCACCGCCGCCATTGACGACCCAGCCCTTCTCCACCGACTTTGCCGTCGCCGACCGCCTCTCTCTTTCCTCATTGTGCGGCATCTCTCTCTCCTCTTCTCACTCCTCTCTCCCTGAAACCCTCGATCCTTATCTTCTGTTTTTTTTCGTTATTATTATTATTATTATATTTTATATTTACTTTTATTCCAAAATTCAAACCGATATTCAGGCAATAGTACAAGCGTACTTCGGGCGCCAGCCCGACTGATCCAAATAACCGTCTAAATTTCATAATATTTGACTAATTTTTTGCCACGTCTAATTTACCCAAAATCACAATTAACATTAAATTAATCCAAATGAAAATCCAGAATATTACAATGGAGTTTTACTTGCAAAACAGTACATAAAATTGGATAAAACTTATGCATATACAAGATATTTTCATGCTCAATTTAAAGCCAGAAGTACTCTATCAACACATATTTCTGCAACAGCTGAGGTTACCAAATGAAACTCCACACCTGATGAAGAAATAACCTAACTTAGACAACCTCAATGATCTCCCAATGGCCTTCTTCCATCTGCATATCAAATCTGCCTAACAAACATAGCTGTTCATAGCAACAAATCCCTAGTTTGGATGGAAAAAGGGATAGATCTTGCAAAGGGAGATAATACAGAACACCAGAGTAATAAATTATCAACTATCCTGACCTGAGCTAGGTAAGTAGCCACCAGTTCCACACTATAGTTGATATGTAAAATTAAAATCTTAATTTTGAAGGTTTTGGATATTATCAAAATTTGTATATCAGAAGTCATCTTAAATTTTATTAATGAGAGTCAACAGAGGTGATCGTTCAATGATGAGAATTCATGAATTAAGAATCAATAGACGTGCCCAATAAATTTCAGCTCCTGCTCCATATAATGCAACAATCACATACATTGAGAGTTCATTCTAATAGCTAAATTACTACTAACATACATTCTAACAAATATCTCAATTGATATTTACTATTCAAATCCAAAGGGAACATCTACAACAACAAATATATGATGAATGCAATGAAATAATCTGTGACAACAACAATGCTCGTTTGTAATTATTTATTCTACATTAATATTTATTGAATGCTAGATAATGTTTCATCTTCTCATTGTCTAATTTCAATTGATGTTTACGTGTTTCAACTTGATATTGGCTTACCATATTGTTGTCTCACTATCACGCTCCAAATGATGTTCATGTGCACACAACTTTACCTCTCATGTAAATAGTTGACATGTTACACTTTGTTCATGAATACATAGTGATGGATTATACCATTCAAAAACTTCACATTTCTTTGTATAGGTATGAAAATACATGATGAAATCAAAATGTTCATTAATTAAGCAATAAACTTCATAATAACAAAAAGCGTAGGACTTACAATCGTGCTTGAATAGCATTTGATACTACTGAAAAAGGTCTACCATAGGTATTCTTAATATACAATGTCTTCGTAATTGTAGTTATATTACATAAATATAGTACACTTTTGCTGTGTCGAGATCGATCACATCGCACAATTGAGCTACTCATCGGCTACATAATTTGCATTTAGTACATTTGAGCAAATTTAAGTTACGAAATCGCATCAATCAATAACTTTAAGGACTAGATTTGGATTTTAAATCTAAGAAATTGCATATGAAAAATATAGATTGCACAAATTGTATAAATTCAATCAAAGGTATTATCAACTATAGGTACAGATTGGAATGAATATAAACCTCCAAAAATTATAAATAGAAAAATAAAAGGAAGGATTTTGAGCTTGATAAATATGCAACTGTCATATTATCAAAGCCATCTTAACAATACCCACTTGGGCATTTTATTTTAATCAACTGATTCGCGCCAAAGCTTCCTTCAAGCGGTTTTAGTACCTACGAAATCTAAACTATATTGCTTTGCCTACAAAATCACACTAAATTTAATTATCTAATTCAATACAAAAATATTCCAGTGCAATCAATCAATCAAGCTAATGCCAGTAATTAATAACATTACGTTTAACCAAAACAGACACTAAGAGGGGATCGTTGTTCAAGAAGAGAACACAAATCTTACCCAATCTGTTATATATCACACCGAACACACCATCAATCCTAAATATACCTAGAAAAAAAGGCCAACCACTCATCCAAAAAACTCCGGCCAACCGATCGTCCAGAGAACCTCCCACCGGTGCCGTACACACATAATGTAAACGAATATAACAAATTTTACCAATTTCACAAACTTTAAAACCTAAAACAACGAAACTCAAAATTTTCGGTACATATAACTCGACAACATTTTCCAGAAGTTCCAAATAAACACTAAAACAACGGAAATTTTAGATTTTCGGTACAGATAATAAACCATAAAACATCTTAACAAGGTGAGTACATATACTGAAGTGAGAGTGGGAGTTAGATTTTACCAGATGGGCGTACGTCGATGATGTAGAATAAGAAGGTATCACCGAAAGCGGAAGAAGATGGAAGCACCGAGGTGAGCTTAGGTGATGCGTTCAATTAGGGTTTAGGGAAGCGAAAGCCAATTTCTTTGCTAGAGAAATGAGGTCGTGAGCTTAGTGAGACAAGAAGAGATTAACAAAGCAACGTCTGCCTCTTAAAATTTTAGCCTACAACTTTTGGTACCTTTCAATGTAACAAGAGCTGCACGGGGTGTTCAACTGGAAGCGTTTATTTTTTAATTTTAATTTTTTTATTTTTAAATAAATTATTACAATTTAATTTTTAAAATAATTAATATTTTATTTTTAAATTTAATTAAATTATAATTAATTATTTAAAAATAAATAATTAGTGTATAAATAATAAACGTATCTGTATCTGTCTAAAATTATAAAACCATATTTATTATTATTTTCGCTTATTTTCGACTATTTTCTCTACTCTCTCGCTTATTTCAATGGGAAAACAGTTCTCGACCGGTCGACCTCCAGGGTCATTTTGACTGTTCTCCTGCTTGGGCTTGGCGCACTGGTGCGCTGACGTTTCGTTTACGGTGACGCCTCTGCAACTACTTGCTTTGGCCGGAGGATAACCGCTTTACGTATATATAAACTACGACTTCATCACCGGAAAAATCGAAGAAGATAAAAAAGCAAAGCAAGATGTTGCAGAGACCTAGACGCAGGTGCGAGGGCACGGCCATGGGCGCAATCGTTCTCGATCTTCGTCCGGGCCTTGGAATCGGTCCTTTCACTATCGGTAATAATTTCTCTACCTCATCACATCACTCAATTCGTAATTTTTTGTTATATCATGCAAATTTGCTCCTTAGATGATAATTAGGTCAAACTGAGGTTAATTTCCGTTTTAATTATGTGAGTTTCTTAAATTAGACCCTGATTATTGATATTTTGGCGCAATGGAAAATCGTGTTTTATGAATGGAATAATTTACTAGGCTTGATTTCATTCTGTAGAATAAATTATCCCGTAGCGAGTCAATAAATTTTTTTTGCGGAATTTTTTGTCTTTACAGGAATGCCGATATGCGAAGCCTTCGCACAAATAGAACAGCAACCGAATATCTACGACGTTGTTCATGTGAAGTACTTCGATGAGGTTTGGGTTGAATTGCTCCCTCCTGTTAGTCATCAGAGTAAATTGTTGGCTGCTGTTGGTTGATATAATATTTATATATATTATTTTTAGACAGAAAATATGAATGATTTCATCACAATTTAGTTGAATTGTTGGATGATCCATTGATCATTTTGAATTTGGCACATACAAGCTGCTGCATATAGCGTTAGCTACACAGACTGAGATGTGCTTCACAGTACTTCATCCGTACTCTACAGTGTGGACACTTTTTTGGCGTTCCTTAACTGGATGTATATGATTATATTGTTGGATTAAACTAATAGCTACTCTTCTTTCTATAGGAACCGTTAAGACTTGATATTGTCATTAGCTTTCCAGATCATGGGTTTCATCTCCGGTTTGATCCCTGGTCACAGGTTTGTTTTTCTTATTGGTTGTATAATCTAATATATAATCTACTTTGCTATTTTATGGTAATTCATTTCTGTATAGTTGTTTTTAAATTATTTTGGCTGTGTAAAAACAAAATTGATTTGTATATAGGAAGGAATTAGATGATGTTGGAGGAACCTATTTGGTGATTTTACATATTTTTTGCTCTGGTTGAATGTTCTTTTGCTATTCAAAATTTTCCAGTCAAATATTTGCACGGTCTAGCGTCTTGTAAACTGTGCAAGTGGCCCATCAATTATGGTTGAATGATTGTCTGTTGTATAATGAGTACTTTATCCATTACTTGCTGTGGCTAATTGATCTTTTATATGTAATAAGATAAACTGATATGTATTTGTGTTAATATAACATCTAATTCCTTTTTCAGAGGCTTCGCCTTATTGAAATATATGATGTAAAAAGGCTTCAGATGCGCTATGCTACCTCTCTGATTGGGTAGGTTATTATTCATTCCTTTATTTGTTTCTTCTGAACAGTGATAACTAAGTTACTATTGACACTCTTTCTGCTTTCAGGGGACCAACCACACTACCTACTTTCATAGCTGTATATCAGCTTTTTGGCCCAACGTTTCCGGGGATTTATGACAGAGATAGAAGTGTTTATACTCTATTTTATCCCGTAGGTTCAGGAAACTGTCATCACTTTTTTAATCTTCTTTTCCTTTTTTATCCATTGGGTTGTCTTTATTGATTTGAGGCATGAGATATGGGTACTCTGCAGGGATTGTCCTTCGCTTTTCCTATTCCCACTCAGTATACAGATTGCTGGAATGATGGGGAAGGTACTCTAGTTTTTATGGTCTCCTTGTGTGTTTCTTCATGTTTTTTATCAGCATATCTATTCTTAGTAACATTTGGTGCTTTGTATTAGCGGAGTTGCCACTTGAGTTTCCTGATGGAACCACTCCAGTTACTTGCCGAGTCTGTATATATGATAGTTCTACGAATAAGAAAGTTGGAGTTGGGTCTTTAATGGACAAGGCTATTGCTCCTCCCCTTCCTGCAGGTAGCCTGTACATGGAAGAAATTCATGTCAAGGTATGGCATCTTGTTTTGTCTGCTTTTCATCACTTTGGGAATAATTCCAATTGCTGTCTATGACTTTGTTGGAGGGCGTAAACATAGCATCTTATTGTCTTGATTCTTTCACATAGAAGTGGAAGATAGATATGGGTGGAATCCATGTAAAATCCCTTTTGTTCAAAATTTTACGAATGCTAGTTATTGATTCACTATGATGCCCTTTCTCTTGCACTTATCGAAAGTAATTAAAGCAAGAGGAAGTATCTACTGCTGGAGTTTGTTTTACGTTATATGAATTGATAGGTTGGCCTTATTCTATCCAAAGAGGGCCCTTGCTGTATCTTGTCTGATCCTGCTTAATGCCTATGTCATTCAGCTGGGAGAAGAGTTGTGTTTTTCTGTTGGTGGTCAGCATATTCCTTTTGGTGCATCTCCTCAGGTAATCTTGGTGTTGTAGTTTTAAAAATTCTGTGAACATGCTGTCTTCTGTTATCTTTTGTTTTCTTTCTACTTGAAATGATCATCTTCATTGTGATATTGAGTCACTATTCATTATTATTATCTTCCTATTCTTGAAAAATCCTTCTATTGCCATTCTGTGATGGTTGATGGTCATGACTTTTTGCCCTGTGATGGGACATGTAAAGCTCTCTTTTCTCCATGTGCATACAAGAGAAAAGTCTTCTGAGGTAGGCAAAAAAATGAGGGAACTGTTTGACCGACTCAACCATGTAGTTCTATTCGCTTGCTGGATATCTTTAATTGTTGGATGTTGTCCTCTTATTACTTTTTGGCAGTACAGACTGGGTTCTAACATCTTATATGTTTTCTTTTTTCATTACTGGTCTTTTTACACTTTGTCGAAGTAAATGCACTTTGTTTGCTGTTTCGGTGTGCATGTTAGACAATATGATTTATATGAGGTAAAGAAGAGAAAGTAGACTTTCTGTAATTTACTGTGTGGTACCTGTATCTTCTCGTTTTGCTGTCTCATATACCGATTTTTTTTGTTATAGCAAAAATTGTGTTTTATGATTCTGTGCAGGATGTATGGACTGAGTTAGGTCGTCCTTGTGGGATTCATCAAAAGCAGGTAACTTGTAGCCACTAATGTCTAGACTAACAATCCTAAAACTTTTTTTGATTTTTAACAATTAAAAAGGGCGGATAGTGCATAACACTCCCACATCATGGGGCTTGAAGAGTGTGGACTCTCACATCATTTGTGTTCTAGCAGTTTCTGTGTTTGGTGATATGGACTGACAAACTGTTCTTAAAGATTAACTTGAACATATGATCGATAATTGTTTGGTAGAGACTGTCCATTTCCTCATTTACAAATAACTAAGACCTGCTATGGACGAAAATGGCAGTACTGAACTGAATTCTTTTCCGGTGTTGATATTTCGCACTTACTTTCAGATTCATTATTTTGAAATGAAGTACCTTGTCTTTCTGTCATCTATGACTCATCCGTATACATGTTCACTTGTTTAATGAATGAGCAAATGGACATATTTGTTCCTGTGCTTGTGCACTTTATGATTCCATGGGTAAGAAATCTCATCAGCTGCTGGTATCTTTGATTCTGGCTGAATTTTGGTGGATTTTGATTAATATTTTCTGGACAATAGCAGGATAGTATCTATATGCAACCATGTATGCCCAATCAAACAGAACTAGTAAAACAGATGATAACTGGACCTAATCTGAAAATAAGAAGAGAACAAATGCAACCACCTTTGGATGGTGACACTTCGTGAGCACAAGATCTCTGAAACTTGAATGTAGCTTCTAGATTTCCTAATGAAAGATGGATCTATTTCCAACTTTTGTCTGCATTTCCAGTCAGATAATTGTCCAACCAATGCTTCCAAGTCTGTGAAGAGACATCTTCCTTGGTTGACAATTTTACGAATTGGTGAAGGATGATGTTCAACGTCAACATTAGCATCAATGAACCCTTAAATTCTACCAATTGAGATCAGCTATATAAATCCCTTCCACCATTTTGTTCAGTTTTTTCCAACATTGTCCAAAAGTAAATGCAATTTTGTATTCTTAATTACCTTCCTCAAAGTTTCTAGTAAAGGGTGATGTTGACAATTTAAAATTTTATCTTGCCCATTGTTATGTCAGTTATGGATTAGTGAATGGGAGATTCTTGATGCTATATTGCTAGTTACGTTTCAATTTCTTGTCAAGAGGAATCATCCTTCGCATGTAGGATGAATTTTTGCTTCAGAAATATCCCATTGTAGTTGGTCTTCAGCTGGTACATTATGTTGGATCATTTATCATCAAGTTTTGAAGATTGTCTAACAGATTTAATAATTTTGCTTTCACAGGTTGACCAAATGGTGATTCACTCGGCCTCAGACCCACGTCCGAAAACAACCCTCTGTGGAGATTACTTCTACAATTTTTTTACACGTGGTTTGGACATCCTGTTTGATGGCCAGGTACTTTCTTACTTTATGGCTGGCCGTCATGATGTTTTCTATATTATAGCAATGGGTAGTTCACTCAGTTGGTTCTCAAATTTTCAGACCCATAAAATCAAGAAGTTTGTTCTGCACACAAACTGTCCTGGGCATCCGGATTTTAACTCATACATAAAGTGCAATTTTGTCATCCATGCTTCTGATGGTAAGTGCCGCACTTGCCGGGTTTAGTCATAATGTGTACATTTGATTAATACATTATCTTTACTCTTGCCTGCAGTTTCTGGGCCTTTTGGAGAAGTAAGTAGTGCAAAACATTGCATTACTCCAAGCACCAAATGGGACCAAGTGAAGGTAAACACATTTATGTTTAATCTTGAATCGGAAGGATCCTTTTTTTTAATAATTGTGTTATACCCTCTCTGAACCTCTTCCTTTATTGGTGAGTTTGCTTTTTATTATTATCATTTTTTTCTGTAGTGATTATATAATTTTGGTTGGCTCTGTTGTGGTGGTCTTCAATGAAGAGTTTCACTTGCATGTAGGAAATTCTTGGGGATTGTGGTCGACCTGCTATCCAAACTCAGGACTCTGCCAGCAATCCGTTTGGCTCCACTTTTGTGTATGGCTACCAAAACATCGCGTTTGAGGTGATTGCATAAATTACATCTCACCCGACAGTTTCAATATACATATACATATATATAGACATTCTTCACTATCACTTCCCAGTCTTTTTTTTACTCTGTTAAAACAAGACCTTGTATTCATACGCAGGTCATGAAGAATGGCTATATTGCCACTGTCACTCTTTTCCAGTCATGATAAGATAAGCTAAGGTGCGTTGCTTCTTGATATCTTTGCACGATAAGATGAGTGTCCCCTTGCTCAAAGTCTGGCATCCCACTTTCTGGGTTCTCCTCCAGTGCATTACCAAGTTTCATTTCAGTTTGAGTGGCCCATCTATGGATACACTTTGAGAGCCATTTTGTATTAAGTCGTCTTAACGGTATCCTTTTAGTTGTCCTAACAGTCTACTTTAGCTTAACAATAGAGTTATCGATATATAACTTGGTAGTTAGAGGTTCGATTTATAAAAATGGCATTTCTCATAATGCAAGGTAAAAATGCTTAATAATCCAATTATGGTCCGACCCTTCTCTAGACTCATGCCTTAATGTGATGGTAGAGTCGTCGTTAAATGGCTGTTTTGTTTATCTCATGTAACTTTGAATTGACGGTGGGAGTTGGCCAACTTGTGCAGTTGAATTGAGTGGAATGGGTTGTGGCAGACGTTGCTGGTGCCCAGTCAACAGTGGTGGGACGCAAACGCGATCATAAGTTGTACAGTCAAGTAATTATATGTACAGTTGGAATGGGGACTGAATTCAGGTGTAAATCTTTAGTTATTTACTG
>JAOVVI020007736.1:0-14662 GCA_028571085.2 Nepenthes alata
ATTGAAGCAGAAACTACCAGAATGAAGAGGCTTCCAAATAGAAGGGGAAAGAATGCATGGAGAGTGGTCCGAGAGTCGAGCAGGGGAAAAGGAGGCTAAGGAGAGAAGCTCCAAAAGCCAAGGACCATTAACCACTACTCTATCAAGCTTGTGGAAGATACGAGATCCAGGATCTCTGCCATCATTCCAAGTGAAGAAGGCGCCGTTAAAGCTCAGATCTTGAAGCTCACAGTCAATGAGGCAGCTGTCAAGAGCTCTGGCACTAATTCCATGCCAGCAGCCACCCAGGTTTTCTGAAGGAGCTCTAATAGCATTAAAGTCCCCCAAAGCAGCCTAGGGTTTGCTGGAAATTAGGTGGTGGATAGTGTGCAGCGCATTCCAAAGGGATCTCCTGTCGATTTCCAAATTAGAGGCGTAAATGAACGAGATAAAGCAGGAGTGGTTGTTGATTTTATTAAGAATTTTACAGTGCATGATTTATGCAGTTTTTGTTAAAATGCTCAAATCAACGACTGAATCATCCCAGCCAATCCAAATTCGGCCCGAAGGGGTGGCAGAGTAGTTCTACACCCAATTCTAGAAAGGCATCAGTAGGTTGGAGATATGGGTAGCCTTATTCTCTCTAACCCTTGTTTCAACAAGACCTACAATAGCACAATTATTGGATAAGATAAATTGCTTGACATCTTGGATCTTGGGAGCCCCATTCAGCCCTCGGACGTTCCAACAAGCAACACTAACCATGGGAGGAGGGGGGTTTTCTTTTTAGCCCCCTTTGCTTTCTTTGAAGGTTGTTTCACTGGGGGAGGTCCAATTGTCTTTTCATTCAGGTCAGGGGCAACTGAATCGGCACCTGCCTAGGCTTACGGGTGCATCTAGCTACTGAAGAGTTACAAGTGGAGGAGGGACCAGGGGGCACCTCGACCAGCTGGACATCTTTTGATAAGGGAGGATTGCTGGTAGGTAGTCTTTGGACTCTACTAGTGCCATCAAAATCCTGGGGACGTTCTCCCTGAGGCTCCAGCTCTTTATCAAAAGGGGACGAACGTTGCGGATCAGTCTCTACGAGATATCGAAAAGAAATTTTGTAATCCTCTTACTTCTTTTTTTTTTTTATTGCAGAGTGTATGATTCATATTTAGAATAATAAAAATCAAATCTATTTTTTATCGGACTTTCGAGTAATATGATCAACTAATCCATTCAAAAATTTGAATTCAGAAACACATCACCTTTTATTTTTTACAAAATTTTTTTCTAAATTTTAATATCATTAATTATAAATTTAAATTTTTTATTTATTTTTAAATTATTTCTCTCTTTTTTTCATTTTTTCATATTTATTTATTATTCTCTTACCTTTTCTATTTTTTATGTTTTAGATTTTTTTCTTTTTTTTATTTTTCACTTTTATATTTTATTATTTCATTTTCATTCTTTTTCCCTTTGATTTTTCCTTTTTTATATTTTTTATTTCTTATTATATATACATATAAGTTTTTCCATTTTCCACTTTTTATTTTTTTATTCTTTTACTTCATTAATTTTTTTACTATTTTTATATGTTTTTTATTTTCCTTAAAATTTCCTATTTGATTTATATTTTTCCCTTCAACATTCTTCTTTTTTTTAAATTTCTTTAATTTTTTTTGTTTTAAAAATTTTTATATTTTATCAAAATATATATGACATAATAAAAGAAAAAAATTAAAAAAATAATAAAATAAAATATTTAGCCTCAAAAATTTTTAAAAAGCAAGCCAACAAAGAGAAGAAGTTAAAAATAAATATAAAATTTAAACAATTATAAATAAAATTTAATTTTCATTTCTCATTTTTATTTTAAGAGTTTTTTTATTTATTTTGATATTTTTTATTCTTTATCTTTCTTATCATCTTTAACTTTCTAGTATTTTTTCATAAGTTATTTTCTTCTTTTTTATTATTTTATTTTATTTTTATTTTATAATGATTTTTTTTTACTTTCTTATTTTTACCGGATAAATTATTCTCATATTTTTATTTTTCAAAGATATTTTAATTTTCTATTTTTATAAAATTTCTTCCTAAATTTTATTATTTTTTATTTTAAATTTACATGTTATATATTCTTTTTAAATTATTATTTTTTATCATAAAATTTGTTACTCTAATTTTATTTCTCATTCTCTCCTTTTTTTTTCTTTCTCAATTTATTTCTTATTCTCTTCTCATAAAACTTTATCGTTCTATTTTTAAAACATTATATTATGATTTTATTTCATATTCAATACGCATTCTATTTATTATTTTTTTAGTTATTTATGTGATTATTTTTTTCTTTCCAATATTTTTTTTTATTTTTTTCATCTTTCATATTTTACAAAATTTCATGGTTTGATTTTTAAATATTTTCTTTTTATCTTTCTTTTTAATTTTTTTACTTTTTTAATGATTTTCTTTTAATATTAATGATTTATCAATTCTTAATATAATTTTTTATTTTTTATTTAATATCTTTAATTTTGTTTCATTTGCATTTTGTAATATTTTTTGATTTTGAGTTTTTAATTAGAATTCCTTTCTTTGGTTATGTTTTAAATTTGTCTTCCAGTTATTTTCAATTTTTTACACTTTTTTCTGTTTTTTATCATATTGTAATTTTATATTTTTTTCTTAGATTATTCCTATTTTTTTAAAATTTTCTTCCATATATATATATTTTTATATTTAGTTGGTTATCACTTCATTTAATTTTTTATTTCTCAATTTTAAATAAATTTAAAAAATATTAAATTATAATTGAAAAACTCAAATATTAAATATTAAAATGACAAAACTAATACAAATATTGGTGAAAATAAAATATAAATTTTTAAAAACAAACAAAATATGAAAGAAAAATGAAAAAAATTGTTGAAAGAAAAAAGATAAATAAAATAGAAAATGTTAAGAAAAAGAAAAAAATATAAAAATGGAAAAAACTTAATGAAGTAAAAGAAGAAAAAAATTAAAAGAGGAAAATAAAAAAATTAAATAAATAAATAAATATATATAATAAGAAATAAAAAAATATAACAAGTGAAAATTTAAAGGAAAAAGGAATGAAAATGAAATAATAAAATATAAAAATAAAAAATAAAAAAAGATAAAAACCTAAAACATACAAAATAGAAAAGCATAGAGAATAATAAATAAATAAGAAAATATTTAAGAAAAGAGAAATAATTTAAAAATAGATAAAAAAATTTTAAATTTATAATTAAAGATAATGTAATTTAGAAAAAAATTTTGTTAAAAATAAAATGTGATATATTTCTAGATTTAAATTATCAAATGGACTAGATGACTGCATTACTCGAAAGGCCAATCGAAAATTTGATTAGACTTCATTATTCTAAACTTGGATAAGAAGTGGTGTACGGGATTTACTTATCGGTTTGTCCTTTGACACTCAAATTATTGATCTTTCTATATGAAAGAGAAATATGTGAGAAAGTAAATGCATAATATGCAATTGTTTAGCGATTAAATATTTGATCGAGGATAAACCTCCGTTAGATGTGCTTTGTTGGAGTTAGTAGCTTTGAAGTGTTGCACTGGTTAAGAGAATGACTTTTTTAATATTGTACTTGTATATAAGAGTGGCTTTATTTGTTTGAGTATTTTTCAATTTGAATGTTCATCTATTAAGGTCCCCATTTTCTGTGAAGGAGATGGTATATTTATATTATGGGTGCCAATTTGGCCGTCATTGGGCGTTACGACTTTACAGCTATGAGAGGATGCGCCTAACAAGTGCCTTGGCTCCCCTCTTTTATATGTGAATCCACCTTAGGTTTTCTCTTTTTCGTCCAACCAAAAACCAGGCCCTTGTTGTTGCAGTAAGGCCTTAGGCATTGGAGGGCGGTTTCCTCCTCTCCAAACCAATATTGGGCAATTGTCTCTACAACAGTTATGAAGAGTATTGTCTTAGACTATGACTAGAGGAAAGTTTTTTCCTCTCCTGTTCGTTTCAGGGAATCGACCCTTTGGAAACTCTTAAGAGAATTATTCCCGATTCTAATTGGAGATGAAAGCAGAAGACCCTCTGAGCCCAAGAACCAAAATGTTCAATAGTTAACCCAAGCGGCGGACCTGATTCGACCCACAACAAATAGACATTTATGGATAAATAATGGGTTGTTACAGGTAATTACTGTATCAAATTCAATTATAAAAAATGATGACAACACAACCGATAAATGCAGACGATGGCTGTACAAGTAACGCCCCTACTCATGATTATTAAGACATTAAACGTAGCGGCGGTTACAAAAGTAACGCTAATTATAATTGTAGAGCAATAACGTTTAAGGATGGCCAAACCAACACCCCTAGTTCAAATATACCATCTCCTCCATAGGAAATGAGAGCCCTAATAGAGGAACATTTAGATAGAAAAATACTTAAACAAATAATGTCATTCTTATATACAAGTACAATACTAAAAAAGCTGTTCTACCAACTAGTGCAACACTTCAAAGCCGTTCACTCTAACAAAGCATACCTAACGGAGCTTAATCCTTCGTCAAATACTTAATCCCCAAACAATTACATTTTATGCATTTATTTTCTCACATCTTTCTCTTTCATATAGAAAGATTAGTAACTTGAGTGTCGAATAATATACAAAAAAGAATTGTAGAGTGTAGAATTCAAATTTAGAATAACGAAAACTAATCCATTTTTTATCAGACGTTCGAATAATGCGATCATCTAATCCATTTAAAAATTTGAATTCAGAAACACATCACCTTTTATTTTTAACAAACTTTTTTTCTAAATTTTAATATCATTAATTATAAATTAAAAATTTTTATTTATTTTTAAATTATTTCTCTTTTTTTAATATTTATTTATTATTCTCTTCCCTTTTCTATTTTATATGTTTTAGATTTTTTTCCTTTTTTATTTTTCACTTTTATATTTTATTTTTTCATTTTCATTCTTTTTCCCTTTAATTTTTTCTTTTTTTATATTTCTTATATATATATATACATATATTAGTTTTTCCAGTTTCCACTTTTTATTTTTTACTTCTTTTACTTCATTAATTTTTTTACTATTTTTATATGTTTTTTATTATCCTTAAAATTTTCTATTTTTTTTATATTTCTGTCCTTTCACATTCTTTTTTTTAAATTTCTTTCATATATATATTTTTTAAAAATTTTTATATTTTATTTTCACTTATTTTCTTATTAATTTTGTCATTTTAAATATTTAATATTTGAGTTATTTAATTATACTTTAATATTTTTTAAATTAATTTATAATTAAAAAATAAAAAAATAAGATTAATTGATAACAGACTAAATATAAAAAATATATAAGTAAGCAAAATTTTTTTTAAAAATAGAAATCATATAAGAAATAAAATAAAATAACAATATAAAAATTTAAAATGGCCGAAGGATAAAAAAATACATAGTGACTAATATAACTAAATAAATAAAACCCTAAAAAAAGTGACATAAAAAATAAACTTTAAAGAACTAAAAAAATGTGTCAAAACATATATGACATAATAAAAGAAAAATATTAAAAAAATTAAAAAAAACTATTTAGCCTCAAAAAATTTTAACAAGTAAGCCAATTAAAAAAATTAAAAATAAATATAAAATTTAAATAATTACATACAAATTTTTTTTTTCATTTCTCATTTTTTTCTTAAGAGTTTTTTTATTTATTTTGATATTTTTTTATTCTTTATCTTTCTTATCATCTTTAACTTTTTAGTAATTTTTTTTTGTACATTATTTTATTATTTTATTTTTTTATTTTTTTTTATTTTAATGATTTGTTATTTTTTTTTACTTTCTTATTTTTCACCTCAAAAAGTATTCTCATATTTTTATTTTTCTAAGATATTTTAATTTTATATTTTTAGAAAATTTCTTCATAAATTTTTTATTTTTAAATTTAAATTTACATGTTGTATATTCTTTTTAAATTATTTTTCTTTCTCATAAAATTTGTTATTCCAATTTTATTTCTTATTCTCTTCTTTTTTTTTCTTTCTCAATTTATTTTTCATTCTCTTCTCATAAAATTTTATCATTCTATTTTAAAAATATTATATTATGATTTTATTTCATTTTCCATATGCATTCTATTTATTGTATTTTAATTATTTATGTGGTTATTTTTTCCTTTTCAAAAAATATATTTTTTTCATCATTCATATTTTACAACAATTCATGGATTTTATTTTAATTTTTTTTCTTTTTATCTTTCTTTTTAATTTTTCAAATTTTATTTTCTTTTTTTAATAGTTTTCTTTCGTATTAATGATTTATCAATTTTCAATATAATTTTTTTATTTTTTATTTAATGTCTTTAATCTTTTTTCATTTATATTTTGTAATATTTTTTTTATTTTAAGTTTTTAATTAGAATTTCTTTTATTTGTTATTTTTTAAATTATTCTTCTAGTTATGTTTATTTTTTACACTTTTTTGCTGTTTATTTTTATATTGTAATTTCATTTTGTTTCTTAGATGATTTCTATTTTTTTTAATTTTTTTTCATATATTTTCTTATATTTACTTGGTTATCAATTCATTTTATTTTTTATTTCTCAATTCTAAAAAAATTTAAAAAATAGTAAATTATAATTAAAAACTTATAATATTAAATATTAAAAATTACAAAACTAATACAAAAAAAAGTGAAAATAAAATATAAAATTTCTTAAAACAAACAAATTGTGAAAGAAATATTAAAAAATGAATGTTAAAAGAAAAAAAGATAAATTAAATAAAAATGTTAAGAAAATGAAAAAACATATAACTTAGAAAAAACAAATCTTCATGAAGTAAAAGAAGAAAAAATAATTAAAAGTGGATAATTAAAAAATTTAAAAATATATATACAAAATAAGAAATAAAAAATATAAAAAATGAAAAATTACAGGAAAATAGAATGAAAATGAAATAATAAAATATAAAAATGAATAAGAAAAAAAGACAAAAACCTAGAATATAAAAAATAGGAAAGCATAGAGATTAATGAATAAATAAGAAAACATTTAAATTAAGAGAAATAATTTAAAAATAGATGAAAAAATTTAAACTTATAATTAAAGATAATAAAATTTAGAAAAAGAAATTTGTTAGAATTAGAAAGTGATATATTTCTGAATTTACATTATCAAATGGATTAGATGATCGAATAACTCGAGAGTCCAATCAAAAATTGGTTTGGACTTCATTATTATAATTTTAGATCCTACACGGTACAATAAATAAATAAGAGATAAGAGAAGTACAAAGTTTACTTATCAGTATGTCTTTCGACACTCAAATTAGTAATACTTCAATATAAAAGAGAAATATGTGATGAAGTAAATACATAATATGCAATTGTTTAAAGATTAAGTATTTGATGGAGGATAAACTTCTGTTAGATGTGCTTTGTTGGAGTGAGTGGCTTTGAATTGTTGCACCGGTTGGGAGAATGACTTTTTCAGTATTACACTTGTATATAAGAGTGGCTTTATTTGTTTGGATATTTTTCTGTTTGGATGTTCATCTATTGGGATCCCTATATTTGTGGAGGAGATGGTGTATTTATATTAGGGGTGCTGGTTTGGTCGTCATTGAGCGTTATAACTTTACAGTTACGAGAGGATGCGCCTAACGCCTGCCTTGGCTCCCCACTTTTATATGTGAATTCACCTTAAGTTTTCTCTTTTTCGTCCGGCCAAAAACCAGGCCCTTATTGTTGTAATAAAGCCTTAGGTATTGGAAAGCGATTTCTTCCTCTTCGAACCTATATTGGGCAATTTTCTCTACAACAGTTCTGAAGAGTATTGTCTTAGACTCTAACTGGAGGGAAGTTTCTTCCTCTTTCGTTTGTTTCAGGGAATTGACTCTTCAGCAACTCTTAAGAAAACTGTTCCCGGTTCTAATCGGGGAGGAAAGAAGAAGACACCTTTGAGCTCAATAATCAAAAGGCGCGACAGTTAACCTAAGCAGCATAACCTGATCCAACCCATAATAAATAGACATTTATGGATAATCAATGGGTTATTACCGGTAATTACTGTATCAAATTCAACGATAAAAAATGATGACAACCCAACCGATAAACCCAGGCAATTTTTATACAAATGACGCCCCTCCTCATGATTATTAAGACATTAAATATAACGGCGGTTACATAAGCAACGCTAAATATAACTGTGGAGTAATAACGTATAAGGATGGCCAAATCAACACCCCTAATTTAAATACCCCATCTCCTCCACAGAAAATGGGGGCCCCAAAAGATGAACAATTAGATTGAAAATATTTAAATAAATAAAGTCACTCTTATATACAAGTGTAATACTGAAAAGGCCGTTCTCCTGACCAGTGTAACACTTCAAAGTCGATCTCTAAAATAAAGCACACCTAACGGAGTTCAATCTTTCATCAAACACGTAATCCCCAAACGATTATATTTTATGCATTTATTTTCTCATATATTTCTCTTTCATATATGGAGATTAGTAACTAGAGTGTCGAAAAATATACCGAAAAGAAATTTCGTAATCCTCTGACCTCTTTTTTTATTGTAGAGTGTAGGATCCAGGTTTAGAATAACGAAAATTAAATCCATTTTTTATCGGACTTTCGAGTAACGCGGTCATTTAATCCACTCAAAAATCTGAATTCAGAAATACATCACCTTTTATTTATAATAAAATTTTTTCCTAAATTTTATTATCATTAATTATAAAAAAATTTCTAAATTTTTTTCTAAATTTTTAAAATTGAGAAATAAAAAATAAAATAAATTAATGACAAACTAAATATAAAAAAACTATATGAAAGAAAAATTAAAAAAATAAAAATCATAAAGAAATAAAATAAAATTACAATATAAAAAAATTAAAATGGTAAAAGGATAGAAAAAAGTACATAGTGACAAATATAAACAAAGAAATAAATAAATAAATAAAACCTTAAATAAAAAAGATACTTAAAAAATAAACTTTAAAAAAATAAAATAATTTGACAAAATATATATAACTTAATAAAAGAAAAGAATAAAAAATTAAAATAAAATATTTAGCCTCAAAAAATTTTAAAAGTAAACTAATAAAGAAACAAAGTTAAAAATAAATATTAAAGTGTAAAAATTACAAACAAAATTCATTTTTTATTTCTCATATTTATCTTATGAGTTTCTTTATTTACTTTGATATTTTTTATTCATTATCTTTCTTATCATCTTTAACTTTCTAATTTTTTTATATATTATTTTATTCTTTTTCAGTATTTTATTTTATCTTTGTTTTACAATGATTTTTTATTTTTTTATTTTCTTATTTTTCACCTTATAAATTATTCTTATATTTTTGTTTTCTAAGGTGTTTTGATTTTATATTTTTACAAATTTTTTTCCTAAATTTTATTATTTTTTATTTTAAATTTACAAGTTGTATGTTCTTTTTAAATTATTTTTCATTCTCATAAAATTTGTAATTCTAATTTATCAATTTTCATTGTAATTTTTTATTTTTTATTTAATATCTTTAATATTTTTTTCATTTTCATTTTGTAATATTTTTTTCATTTTATGTTTTTAAATAGAACTTCATTTATTTGTTGTTTTTAAAATTAGTCTTCTAGTTATTTTTATTTTTTACACTTTGATCCTCTTTATTTTTTATTTTTTTACTTTTTTATATTTTGATTTTAACTTCATTTTAATTTTCATATAATAAACATTAAGAAATCATAAATCACAAAGAAAGTCATTAGAAAACAGACAATAAAAGATGAAAAATAAAAAAGAAAGATAAAAAGAGAAAATTATAAAAATCAAATGCTCTGAAAATGAAAGATCAAAAATAAATTAAAAAAAATAAAATAGAAAAAATAATGACATAAAAATTTAAAATATAATAAATAAAAAAGTGGATTAAAAAAAAACATAATATAAAACTTTAAAAATAAAAAGAAAGCACAAAATGTTAAAGAAGGAAGAAAATGAGAAATAAAATTAGAATAGAAAGTTTTATGAGAAAGAAAAATAATTTGAAAAGAAAATATAATATGTAAATTTAAAATTGAAAATAATGAAATTTAGAAAAAAACATTTAGTAAAAAAGTAAAATTAAACATCTTAGAAAAATAAAATTCAACAAAATTTATACGGTTAAAATAAGAAAGTGAAAAAAAAATTAATAAATTATTATAAAATAAAGATAATTCAAAACACAGAGAAAGAATAAAATAATAGATGAAAATAAAAATAATAGAAAATTATAATATAAAAGAAAAATAAATAATAAAAAATATAAAAAATTATAATAAAAAATGATAAATGAAAAATAAATTTTGTTTGAAATTTTATAAATTTTAATATTTATTTTTATCTTTTTTTCTTTATTTGTTTTCTTTTAAAAAAAATTTTATATTAAATTTTTATTTTAATTTTTCTATAATTTTTTCTTTTATTTCGTAGTATTTATTTTTTCAAGTTCTTTTATTTCTGTAATTTTTCCTTTTTATGTATATTTCATATTTAACATTTTATTTATTTTAATTTTTTGTTTATATTTGTTAGTTTGTATTTTTTTTATCCTTTTAAATTTTTTATATTGAATTTTTAATTTTATTTCTTATATAATTTATTATTTTTTTATTTTACCTCCATATATTTTCATGTTTAGTTTAGTATCAATTCGTTTTATTTTTTTATTTTTTATATTTAAATAAATTTTAAAAAAATAAAGTAAAATTAAATAACTCAATTATTAAAAAGTAAAAATGTGAAACTAATAAGATAATAAGTAATATATATATATTTTAAGTAAAAAAATATGAAAAAAAAATTTAAAAATAAAAATGTTAAAAGATAGAAATATATGTAAAATAAAAAATTTTAAAAAAGTAAGAAATCATATAAAATTAGTAAAAATATTGATCAAGTAAAAGAAGGAAAAAAATAAAAAGAGGACAACGAAAAAATTAAAATATAAAAATATAAAATAAGAAACAAAAAAAATAAATTGGGAAAATTAAAATGAAAAGAATAATGAAAATAAAATAATAAAATATAAAAATAGAAAAATAGAAAAAAGATAAAACAATAAAATATAAAAAATAGAACAGTGAAGAGAATGACAAATAAATAAGAAAAAAATTAACAAGAGAGGGAAAAATTTTAAAAATAAATAAAAAATATAAATTGATAATTAAAGATAATAAAATTTAGAAAAAGAAAAATTTTACCAAAAATAAAAGGTGATCTGTTTCTGGATTCAGATTAACGAATGGATTCAATGGCCGCATTACTCGAGTGTCCGATCAAAAATCGGGTTGGTCTTCATTATTCTAAACTTGAATCCTACACATTCTAATAAATAAATAAGATGTAAGAGAAATAAGAAATTCGCTTATCGGTATGTCTTTCGGTGCTCAAATTAGTGCTCTTTCTATGTGGAAGAGAAAGATAAGATGAAGTAAATACGTAAAATGTAATTGTTTGGAAATTGAATACTTGATAGAAGATTGGGATCCGTTGGGTGCGCTCGGTTGGAGTGAGTGGCTTTGAAATGTTATACTCGTTAGGTGAGTAGCTTTTTTAGTGTTGCACTAGTATATAAGAGTGACTTTATTTGTCTGAATGTTCCTCTGATCGGGTTCCCCGTTTCCTGTAGAGGAAAGGTTATACTTATAGTGGGATTGTTGGTTTGGCCATCCTTATGCGTTATAGCTCTATAGTTATAATTGGCGTTACTTATGTAACTGCCGTTACATTTAATGCATTACTTGTATAGCCATCTCCTGCATTTATCGGTTGGGTTGTCATCGTTTTTGGCCATTAAATTTAATACAGTAACTAGTAGTAAGAACTCACTGATTATCTATAAATGCCTATTTATTACGGGTCAGATCAGGTAACGCTGCTTAGGTTAATTGTCGCACCTTTTGGTTCTTGGGCTTAAAGGGTCTTCTACTTTCCTTCGCAATTAGAATCGGGAACAGTTCTCTTAAGAATTGATGAAATTTAGATTCCCTGAAACGAACAAAGAGAGAAAGAGTCTAAGACAATACTCTTTAGAACTATTATAGAGGAAATCGCCCAACATAGGTTCGAATAGGGAAAAACCGCCCTCCAAAACCTAAGACCTTACTACAACAATAACGGCCTGGTTTCTGGCTAGACAAAAAAGAGAAAACCTAAAATTAATTTACATATAGAAGAGGGGAATCAAAGAAGACTTCAGGCACATCCTCGGATCTTGACTTGAAATGTTGGAAAAGAATTCCCACCAATTCCGGCTTGTGGTAGTGAAAGCTCCATTCTAGCATTGAACAATCTCACTCCTTAGTTGATAAGAAAGGTATTGTGATGTACAGTATAGAGAGCCCCTCCATTTAAGCCAAAAGGGAAGACCAACGGACAATTAATCCGTGGAGAACACATCCCAACATTGATGGCACAGAAATGGGGACCCTAATAAAGGAATATTTAGATAGAAAAATGCTCAAAAAAATAAAGTCACTCTTATAAACAAGTACAATACTGAAAAAGTGATTCTCCCAACCAGTGCAACACTTCAAAGCCGCTTACTCTAACAAAGCGCACCCAACAGATTCCAATTCTCCATTAAGCACTCAATCTCCAAACGATTACATTTTACGCGCTTGCTTCATCCTATCTTTCTCTTCCATATAGATAGAGTACTAATTTGAGTTTCGAAGGATATACCGATAAGTAAATCCCACATTTCATTTACCTTTTATTTATTTGTTGTACTGTGTAGGATTTAGATTTAGAATAACGAAGACCAAAGCCATATTCATTTGGACTCTCAAGTAATGTGGCCATATAATTCACTCGATAATCTAAATCCATAAATACATAACCTTTTATTTTTTACAAAATTTTTCTTTTTCTAAATTTTATTATCTTTAATTATAAATTTATAATTTTTTATTTATATTTTAATTATTTTCCTTTCTTATTAATTTTTTTCTTATTTTCTTCACTTTTCTATTTTTTATATTTTTCTATTTTGTCATGTTATATTTATTTATTTATTTATTATTATTCTTTTCATTTTAATTTTCCCTTTTTATATTTTTCTGTTTCTTATTATATATATTTTTTTTATTTTAATTTTTTCATTGTCCTCTTATTATTTTTTTCCGTCTTTTACTTTATTAGTTTTTTTACTAGTTTTATATGATCTCTTATTTTTAAAAATTTTTTATTTTATTTATATTTTATTTATCTATTGGCATTCTTATTTTAAAATTTTTTTCTTTAAAAATTATCATATTTTATTTTTACTTATTTTCTTATTAGTTTTTGCATTTTTAATATTTAATCTTTGAGTTATTTAAGATTACTTTATTATTTTTAAAATTTATTTAAATAAAAAAATAAAAAATAAAATAAATTTATAGCAAATTAAACATAAAAATATATAAAAGTAAAATAAAAAATATAAATTATATATGAAATAAAATTAAATTATGATATAAAAAATTTAAATAAATAAAATCTTAAATATGAAAGATATTTAAAAAGTAAAATTTAAAGAAATAAAAAATTCGAAAAAAATAAATATTATGTAATAAAAAAATTATAGAAGAATTAAAAGAAAAAAATTTAATATTAAAAATTTTTAAAAAGAAAACAAATAAAGAAAAAAAGATAAAAATAAATATTAAATTTTAAAAAAATTCAAATAAAATTTATGTTTCATTTCTCATTTTTTAAAGAAATAAAAGAATTTGACAAAATATATATAACATAATAAAAAAAAAGAATTAAAATAAATTAAAATAAAATATTTAGTCTCAAAAAATTTTCAAAAGTAAGCCAACAAAAAAACGAAGTTAAAAATAAATATAAAGTTTAAACAATTACGAACAAAATTTATTTTTCATTTCTCAATTTTATTTTAAGAGTTTTTTTTATTTATTTTAATATTTTTTTATTCTTTATCTTTCTTATCATCTTTAACTTTCTAGTAATTTTTTTATACGTTATATTATTCTTTTTCATTATTTTATTTTATTTTTATTTTATAATGATTTGTTATTTTTTTTAATTTCTTATTTTTCACCTTAAAAATTATTCTCATATTTTTATTTTTCTAAGATATTTTAAATTTGTATTTTCACAAAATTTCTTCATAATTTTTTTATTTTTAATTTAAATTTACATGTTGTATATTCTATTTAAATTGTTTTTCTTATTCCAATTTTATTTCTTATTCTCTTCTTTTTTTTTTCTTTCTCAATTTATTTTTCATTCTCTTCTCATAAAATTTTATCATTCTATTTTTAAAATATTGTATTATGATTTTATTTCATTTTCCATATGCATTCTATTTATTGTATTTTAATTATTTATGTGATTATTTTTTCCTTTTCAAAAAATATATTTTTTTCATCTTTCATATTTTACAACATTTCATGGATTTTATTTTTATTTTTTTTTCTTTTTATCTTTCTTTTTAATTTTTCAACTTTTATTTTCTTTTTTTAATAATTTTCTTTCGTATTAATGATTTATCAATTTTCAATATCATATTTTTTTATTTTTTATTAAATGTCTTTAATATTTTTTCATTTACATTTTGTAATATTTTTTGATTTTAAGTTTTTAATTAGAATTTCTTTTATTT
>JAOVVI020007737.1:0-14662 GCA_028571085.2 Nepenthes alata
GACACAAACTCCACTACTCTACCTGAATCACTCCTCTGTCTTCTATTCTCTGCACCAAAATTGGTGTCAAAACCCAAAGTTACTGAACCTCAATTCGTTTTCCCATCTTCCATTGTGCCTCTGACAGTACACAACTGCCGCTACAATCATCTGCCATTCCACTGAACACCACCATCATACCACTTCCAGTAGACTTAATCCAGATAACGGCTCTATAGAAACACCTCCTTCAATTGCATTTGTTTTGTATTAAAAAATAGAAATGGAATGCTGGAAGAAAAAAAAGGAACAAAGAGAAAAATAAAGTTGTTCAAAACCTGTAGTTGAAGGTGAGAAAACTTATGGGAAACCGCTTTCACAACTCAACCATTATAAGCTCCACCGCTGACACTTGACCGACCCACCCCTTCCTTGTCTTCTTCCCTTCTCTGCATCAGTATGAGGCACAACTCTGCTACTACCCTTTTCCCATGGACTAGTCTTTAGGAAATTGCAATAAATCCATAACTAAAGTATCTAATCTTGGACTGGTAGGACTCAAATACAAAATAAATGTTCTCAATCTAGACTTCAGAGGGAATAGAACAAGACCCATACTGACCCGAGCCCTGAAATTAAGAAATTACTAAATACTCCCAACCTGACCCAGTACAGCTATTAAAATAAGTTTCTGTCCTTGTTCTTGCTATTCATGCATCAACATTTCTATTCCAAAAGCAGTCATGGATATGGATAACTATGATTTGAGATTCTTTTGGGTAAAAGAATTTCTACTCTTTATCATATCATATTACGTTTCATTCTGTAATTGAAAAAACAATCAGGGAAGCAACAGTATTTAACTGACGTTTACAAAACAATTTCATTTGTTAAGAAAAGTTGATAAGATTAACAGAAAGACCTGAACCTCCCTGTGTATAAAATAAGCTCTGCTGTTGATTACAGATGTTTCTAAACACATTATTACTCAAAACAAATGATTACTATGTCACGTTTCACTCGCAAAGATTTGAAATGCATTCTTTATTTATTATTTTTCTTTTCTATTTTTTATATTAATGTTATTTTCAAATATTTATTTGAATTTTATTTCAAGGTGCAAAGGAAGCAACCACTCTGATTCCTCAAGTGCAGCAGCCACCAGAAAGTTCCCAGCACCAAAGAGGATTCAAGACCATGTCATCCATTAAAAAAGGTAGCTAAACCTTTAAACTTGAGAGTTGAGACCTTACAAATATCCCTATTTCCAAAAGGCAGAAATAGATGAGCTAGTAAAGCAGATGCTCAAGGAGTGCTGTCAAGCTATCGAGAGTGGCAACCAAATGCATCCCTGATCAATGGCCAAGGAAAGGTGGTAGGTGACATCAACAACCATCGACCGACGGTGGTGGTTAGGGTGTTGGCAAGTGCAGAGAAGAGGTTGAGGTGTGCCGGCTGACAAACAGTTGTGGCAGCCAAAGGTGTCACCAGACGGTGACTGACAACGAGGTCAATGACATCAACGGTTGGAGACCAACAATTGCGGCTTGAGGCATCGCAACTGATCAGTGATTGTCGGTGGCTGGCAGACCAAGGTTGGACGTCATGTCCGATGACCGATAGTAGTGGATTGAGGCATCATCCGTTGGTGCTGGGCAGCAAGTCGAGGCATCATATGCCAGCAATGATATCATCTTCTAGTAGAAACATTCATTAGCTTGTGTTGGTGAGTAACAATGAGTGAGGAATATGTTACAAAAGATGACTGCCAAATTTGAAATGGAAAGCCATTTTCTAGAGTTCAAGCTTAATTTTTCATTGACTAGGAAAATATTTTCCATCAGCTTATTTTCATGTAAGTGTCAAACATGGACAAATGTGTATTTTCCATGCTTGTCAAATACCAAAAAATGAGGGAAATATCTTCTAACAAGTTAGTTTCCGGTAATCAAACGGAGCCTACAGCAAAGCATTGTACAACAAAACAACGGTTGCCCATTTATGAAAAGGAACTTACCTATATGGAAGCCTATCATGGTTACAATAAAAAATAACTACATGGGTGCAACAGAAGGGGGGAAGCCAAAAGTAACTATGGACATAAGCTGAATGAAGAGGAAATCTCAGTGCGTTTGATTAATCTAAATTAAACTCAACCTGCTTATGATCAGAGTTTGCAAAGGCATAAAGGAAAGCTATTGTGCGCATTAACCAGCAGTTGAGACTTGAGACACAAGTTAACAAAGGTGACTCACTCTTATGGAGATATTGCCACAGATCAGATGCTTTCCAAACTGCAAAATTTTCCAAAGAATCAAATATGAATATCAACAAAACCCTGGATGATCAAGGATCTCATAATCGGGATCCTACCTCAGGTCACTGGGCAACTGAAAAGATCAGATTGGGGATCATAAGATTATACAAACATTGAAAGATTTCTGGTTCCACCATAGAATAAAAACTGTCATTTGATAAGCTTTAGAGACAGGCAAGTAATTGAAATTACCATATTTAAGTAGTACTGCATACAATGTCATGTGATTATGAAGCCAGAAGCAAATATAAAATATTATACAGATTCTCAATAATCAAGTAACATAGAACATTATAAATAACAACTGAGTATAATAAAAACATAATAAAAATGAACTAAGAAAAAATAATGCTTGTAACCAATGGTTAAACTTCCAACACATATTAGCAGAATTAGTAAGAGCAACTTGAGGCACTATGATTAGGTCTATGGTCACAAGATATGAAGCACGGACACTATCTCGGACTTAACGTGTCAGTGTCCGATACATGTCAGACAACAACACACCTCAGATAGGTTGGGACTTCTATCAGACACTCCGACATGTATTAATTTATTTTTTTTATTCTGAAACGTTTTGGACACGCTCCAGACACATCCCAACATATTTTGGACACGTTCCAAACACATCCCGACACATTTGGACACACATCAGACACATCCGACACGTTATGGGCACTTTTCGGAAGCACACTGTTTTGCATAGAGAGCGGGAGAGAGAAAGAAATAAGAGAGAGGAAAACAAATTTGGATGGAAGCTGAATTTTAGGGTTTTCGTCTTCCATGGAGAGAGAGGACGACGGCCGAAGGTGATTTAAGACACATCTGACACGTTATGGGCACTTTTTGAAAGCACGCCGTTTTGCATAGAGAGCGGAAGAGAGAAAGAGTACGAGAGAGGAAAACAAATTTGAATGAAAGCTGAATTTTAGGGTTTTCGTCTTCCATGGAGAGAGAGGACGACGGCCGAATGTGAATTAAGGGGAGGCACACTGTCTTGCACAGAGAGCGGGAGAGTGAAAGAGCTAGAGAGAGGGAAACAAATGTAGATGGAAATTGTAATTTAAGGGGATTTAGGGTTTTCGTGAGAGAGAGAGAGTTAGCGCAGCCAAAAGTGATTTAGGGTTTTTGTGAGAAAAAGGATGACGGCCAAGGTGATTTAAGGGGATGAGTGTGTCCCTGCTGATAGCATTTAACCCAACGGGTTGGGGTTTTCCCCCCTTTCCCTTTTTTAGCACAGAATTAAATTTAATTGCTTGAAACAAGATAGACAGAGAAAACAAGAGAAATATATAGAGAACTCAGATAAGGATGAAAAGATGACAATGAAACACCACAAGCAAAAAAAAAAATAAACCTTGACATTCTTCCTTAAAATAACATAATAATGAGATGTTTTGCTCAAAATAAAAACAAATGCGAATGAGCCTCATGCTTGGCATTATTTTGCTTCCAAAATAGGACAAGATAAGGTTATTTGCATACTCAGTTGGATCATTCATGTTCTACAAATCCTACAAATTCAACCGATCATATATTGACCCTACTCCAATCTTTTGATCATAAGATTCTACATGCAACCAACATAGTTTAGCCATTTTTGGATTGTAGCATGGCACGATCTGACAATCAAGGTAAGCAATTTGTTAAGCATGCCCTAGACTATACCAACCCTAACCCATTCCCTCTCATTCCCGGAGGAACATCTCCAATGATTTCAAATAACTCCTCCAAAAATCCTATGGCCTAAATTACATAAACCAACTCACAAAACATGTCCATTTTATGCCACTTAAACACCCTTTTACTACCCAACAAATAGCCCAAACATTCTTAGGTAGCCAAAAGAAATTACATGGCCTACCCTCGAACATAATCACCATCAGATAAACATCTTCATCAGTTATATTCTAGAAAGAACTCAACAAGCTACTGGGAGTTCAACTATGTATGAATAGAGCTTATCACCCACAAACTGCAGGTTAGCTAGAAAGGCTAAACAGGCGTTTTGAAACCTACTTAGGTGCACAACCGCATTAGAAATCAAAGGAATGGAGTAAATGGATCCCACTTGCTAAATTGCAGTAAAATACAACCAATCACTCCATCACGGAAACCCCTTCCAGGCTCTTTGTGGTTATGAACTTCCACAATGAACTACAAAGGTAGAAGCAATTTAAAAACAAAAATGCTACAGGGACAGGCTGTCTATCAACAAGCTACTCAAAAGAAACCTTAGCCAAGGCACAACAAAGGATGACCTCCTATGCCAACAAAAGGACGACAGATGGAGAGTTTTCAGTGGGACTGGGTTTCTATAGCTCGAAGTAAAGTAATATTTCCAGTTAGAGGTAACTTGAAGTCTCTTCTATATACTTTGTCCAATCTTTCCATTGATAAGATAGGAAACAGTAGCTCACAAGCAGGACTTACAAATCATCGCTTCCATGCAATTTGCTAAAGAAGAAGATTGATGCCCAGGTGACTCCAATCCAGCAGCTACCTGCAGAGGACATGATTGGCAGTTCAATGTAGTGCCTGCAGCTACTCCATATCAAAAAGAGATGAAAAAAAAGGGAAGGCAAACTGTCACTCTGAGTACTCATTCAATGGGAAAACATTCCACCTGAAGATGCTACTTAGGAAGACTACTCCTTCCACAAGCCACAATTCCCAGATTTGACCCTTGAGGACTAGAGCTTTTCATAGGGACCGTCCTAAACAAAGATAATAGGAGGTTGAGTCGATTAGTAGACAATCACACTGCTTGGATTCTGGAAAGTTTGTTAGACTACTTGTTGCTCAGCTTTAGCAACATTTAAAACTTTTGTATTCTTTTCCTAATTGCAATTTGAGATTCCTTCTGTTAAGAAGTTATTCCAAATAGCACCAAGATGTAAAAAGTTGGCCAAATTCAAATCAAGAATCACAGCCGCAATTACATTTGTTCTTCCTCTTTGCTTCTTCTTTCTCTGAATTCATAACAAATGAGTGTGTTTCAAGCAAAAAATCAAGAGCAGCATGGTTGGAAGCTGGGGGATAGAAAAAAGCAAGCAAGGGGGGTCTAAAATTAACTGCATCCAATACTGACGATGTTGACTAATTGGAAAGAATTGACAACATAGTTTAATGTATCATAAACTACTGTAAGGGGCTAATGGATGCAAGCTAAACTATGTGGAGTCGCAATTGATTTTAATGCTTTCTGCAAGGATACAAAAATCACTGATGAACCGAGGCAAATTCAGTAGAAGCCAGAAAGTGATGAACAAGGATGTCGGACATCTAAGTCTATCCAAGATAATAAGGCCCCTGCATTTGATGGACTCAATTTCTATTTCTTTAAGATAATGTTTTGCCCTAAATTTGTTTGGAATAAAGACTTGGAATTGGTATTACACCACCAACATCCAAATATTTTGAATGGACCATATTTACCATTGGAATAAATTCCAAGGTTCAATTCATTAGAATTGGAAAAAAATAAAAACCCCGAGTTTGACTGAAGAAGCACCTAAAGACCCAAGTTTTCATCTTCAAAGAAAACTCTTTAGGGTTACAATTCTTGAAGCTAGAATGTTTCATGTTTTGTCTCCCCTCTCCTCTACGCACATTCTAATCAGCACCATCATCATCTGTCGGCCATCAACTCAATAGCAAACAGATGCCAGCATCACTCAACTGTCTCTTTGATGCTATGTCTCCTACTCCTCTTCACCCATCTCTCTGGGCAAATATATTGAAAGCTTGTGATGAACACCACCGTCAATGATTCAGCATCATTGTCGAGAAAGTTGACAGTAAACATCATTTCACGTGGGTCTCTCTCAGCCTTTACATACCATTCTTCCAACCAACTCAAGTTTACAATACTAACCTAGGCATCATAGTGTCTTCGGGGTCACAGGCATATTGTTGGCAAACATGAGGGTCGTCGCAACATTGTGCTCATAGCAAAATCGTCTGGATGAACATTGCAGCTCTTATCTAAATCTATGACACCAAGCATACCGATAGTAGCTGTAGTCTGGTTCTTTGTGTTGCAAATTATATCTGCTTTTTACAGAACACCTGCTCTCTGTTAAATCTGATTGTTCTCAGGGTTTTTCCTTCTTTTTTAGTGGTGAGATGGAATTAGACTGACAAGAACTCCATTTATATAGAAAACTTCAAAGCTTTCTCTTTTCCTTTTGCATTGCTTCAAAACTAGGAGGATGGAAGCAAATCAATTTTTCTGTGTATGTATACTTTACAATACCTTTTTCTTTCTCTACTGTATTGTTTGAGCTTCAAATAATGTTTTGCAATTTCTGTTCAAATCTGGGCTTTGGCATCTATATAATCGATTTGTTGCATGAATTGCAAACACATTGCCATTTGATATGTATGTATTGATATTTGAGCCTTAATGGTGGATGATGAATTACTATTAGATTTAGAATAACATTCCCGATCCAAAGAATAAAATTTCAATCCTAACTCAGTTCCAATTCTGCAAAATTGGAATCGGAATTTCAATTATAAGGTCCAATCCCAATTCTTTAATCCAAATGGAGCCTAAGATAGCTTCGGATCTAATTCAAGGTGATTGTAAAGCTGACATGCTGTATCTTTCCAATCACGGTAGAATGCTCAACTAAGTGAATGCTACTATTCTCCCTACTCTTACAGAAGCGAAGCGAGTTAGCGCTAGTAGCGCCCTTTTTCAGCTGGCTTAAAAGAAATCAACTAAGAGGGTAGGAGCCCCTAACCTAAGTTCGGAAAAGTCCTTTCAATTCTATTAGTCAAATCAAGCCTAAACACCCTGCAATCGCACTAACAAGCAAGAAAACTAAAGCAACAAGTAAGAAAAGGACTCTGTATTAGCACCCCTTAATAAGAATTCTAAGTTCGCACTTCGTGTCTGAACCTTGCTTTTTACTTTTGAGCCCAAGCCTACATTTGCTTAGTAAGTTTGAGCGCATTACCCAACAAAGAAGGCTGCTTTACTAATGGAATAATATAAAGCGCTTTACCTATAAGGTGCTTTACTAATAGAATAATTTAGTAAGGGGCCCTTTATTGCTGGACTAGAATTGAAACTGTTCTTATCGCAGAGATTTCATGCCACCCACTTGATTTACAGTGGTTTAGGGATTGCTGAATTACAGAGCAATTAATTATATAAAGCAATAGAGCCATCATCGAATTTTGAACTCACGAGACAATTACCGAGTTCATGACTAAGAGCTTATGAACTCATGAGGCAATAGAACCATAAGATTCTTGAAACATTTCATCTCTCTTAAAAACCCTACATTTCCATGAGGATATGCATATAAACATCTAATTCATCTTTTTCTTTTGAGATACTCAGTTTTTGTCCTAGCATGAATTTGTTTTGTCACTTTACTATTATTTGTTTCTTTCTGATGGGAAGAGGGGGTTGGGGAAGCCTTTGGAATGCTACCTGTATGCTAAGTGCGCTGAATTCCCAAGCATCAGTGTTCAAGCAAGAAATTCAAGAAATTGGGGATACAATTTGCAAACAATTTTAAACAAAGGCTTATTACTGATACTTTTTGGAAGCTTATTTGGTGCCAAGACTCCATTCACAAGCATGTATCCTGCGGCTGGAGTGTAAGGTGGAATGTTGACTTAGGCAAATGTTTCAAGATGGAAGGCAGTGGAAAATTAAAGATGCTAATTCTTCTGTTTCATAAAAAATCTCCCCTCACAAAAAAAAAAAAAGGAACTAGAATTAAGGAATTGTAAATGCTCATGAAACTTTATATAAGTTTAAATGTAATTATCCACAATTACCCTTTCATTTGCCAAACTCCAAAATTATCCCATGCAATTAACTCATTATGGCTACCTAACATCATTAATATTGTGACTTGTATTCCAGATTACTCCTCCCTATTAAATGTCCTCACCAAAAACTACATATTTCTTCCTTTATTCCAGTTTGTGAGCATTTTTTTTTGTTATTTTCTTTCTAAATTGAGGGTAAATTGGTAGAATAAGTAACTGGACATAAATTATGGAATGTCTTAAAATGAAAAGGGGACATATAATGTGAAACAGGGGACTAGTTCTGAGATGAGGTGACAGAATGCCAACCATCTGTTCTTCAATTCAATTATAAATTTGGCCGTATGTCCTATATGTTATTGGGTAGACAAACAAGTCTATTCCTGGCAAGGGGAGAAGATGGACCTTGACAAAATGTAGAAAGAAGTACTCGACTCAGGGTAACTCATTGCACTAATTTTGGCAAGCAATGAACAATATAGCTTGATATCTTCACATTCAGGTGTTGACATTGAACAAACACATCTTCACATATATACCAATTACCAACACATTCACCTAAGTATCTCCAGCTTACTTTAACAAGAGGGGATTCCACAAATGCAATGAGATATAGAACCATTATTAGTCCCACATCTCTGAAAAAATAATGGCATAGAAAGTGTCCTTTATTTATCAACTATCAACAAAAACAAATATCAGTAAGTTAATAGAAAATTTTGCACGTATTCCAGTGAAAGGTGGAGATAAGGGAATAATAGGCTTGATAGCAAGAAGAAGCACATTCTTGTGCCAAGAAAAATGCAAATACTATACAGTGAACGAAATAAAGGCAACTTTATTGAAAAGGTAGCACAAGAATATTCTGCAAAATGGTAGAAGGCATGGCTAAACTAGGAAGTAGACACATCCAATGCAAATTAATGTCATAAAACACCTACACATACCTTTGCTCTCAAAGCTCCAAGAATTCAAGAGGCTGACCATGGAAAGATCTTCAGGAAGTCCATCCAAAGAGCCATTGTGACTAGCACAAGATGAAAGTACAAATGTTTCAAGTAAAAAAGGAGCATAGAAGCGTGAATTCCAATTTTATAACATCAAACAGAGAAAAATCAACTGTTGCCATATTTCAATAAGATCCACTAACATATCACAACTTCAGATGAAAAAATATCATGCTTTGCAAAAGAGAAGGCATCACTTTTATGATCTCATATTATTGTAGTAACACTAGCACATTGCTCTCTACTTAAATTTTTCATGATTCAGAAGCTTGTCCATGCAAAGGGCCATAGGATCATTAAAAGGTTCATCCAAAGAGCCAATAACACTTGAAATAAATAAAGTACGACAATGACAGAGTGACATCAAGCAAACATGGAAAAAAGAAGCTTTTAGTACATTATAAGAAATCCAAGGGGAAAAAAATGACACATTACTAAAGAACATGAAGAAGATCTATGAATAGAACAAATTCACCTGAAAGAATGTTGTCCACCACACAGATGTAGAACCAATAGAAGTGAGTGGCAAAGCTAGGCGTCAAAATGAATTGTCAAAATCTAGAAGAGCAAAAAAAAATTCTAGAAGAGTTACCCAAAACCATAAGAAAGAGAAACGTGATCTTTCTGGTGGATGAAAAAACAATACTCTTCAAAGATTTGTCAGCCCAACTTCCCACATTATCTCATTTCTAAAGATTGCTAGAGCAATGACACCTAAAACATGCTACTAAACTTACTTTCTCAATTGCGTGACAGAGGACCAACTAATGCCATTGAAGTTGCAAAGACAGGTCTACAGAATGCATGTCAGAAAATGAAGAAAGAATATATATGATTTCCCTCTTCTGCACCACGATAGCATTTATCTGAAACTACACTGAACAGAAATCTTCTTTCCTCCATAGTTGTCAATTATCCATATTTTTTGCTGAAAGGAAAGAGAAAAGGAGAGCATGAAAATATTAGTCGAAGTAATTCTATTCTCAATTATTATGCACATAGTGATTATCAGGTCAAAGCTTCAAATAATTGCTTGATAAATACTGAGATATCAGTTTGCCACACCGAGTCTTTAATTAAGTTCAATCATATTATAACAGCATACTCTGATTCCATCAACATTAAGGCAAACGAGCAACAGCAACAAGTTTAAGTTAAAATCATTGACCCACCATTAAAGAGAATAATATACAAGGAAGATGCATCGAAATTTCATATAAGGAAAAGAGTTACAATGTTTGCACAACATATTCAAATTCACAACCATAACCCAAACGTCTGAGAAAAGACCGTCTGGTCCAAACCTAGGTAAACTAGCATATTTTTCAACAAAGTTTCCCATTGGACCCATAATCCAAAAGATGCAAGAACCAGAAAAGGTGTTTTTCATATGAGCCCTCATTTATCACTGGTTGAAGTGCATGCTCATTTCCATCTGCTTCAACTCTAATGCCATACGATCATTTTCCAGCTTCATTTTCTCATTTTCCAGCTTCAACTTCTCAAGCTCTCGATCTTTTTTCCTACTAAATCTCTGCCACTTGAATCGCTGCTTCTCCAGCTCTAACATCTCTAAGTCAATTTGCAGCCTCTGTTGCTCCAGCTCAACTGAGCGTGATTTAATCAACTGCTTCTGAAAAGAATCAGAGAAAGTTAAATTCATATCAGAGGGTGAGTTATTTGGCTGCAGATGAATATTCTTGTTTAAGTCCCGAGAATTCATATGATTCCCAAAGTTAAAACTCTCGTGACCCTGTCCTTGTTTTATTCTCTTAGCAGAATCATCACCTGTGATCACATATGTTCCCTTATTATGGTTATCTTCATATTCTTCGTGATCATCAGTTTCCGCATCATGATCATCCTCATCAATGTCATCATGCTGGTGCCTCCTAGAATCACTAGTCTCGTGATCATCTCTACTTCTTAGGGCCAACTGCAAAGAACGCTGCAATGCTGGGTCAGGAGGCAAATGTAATCTATTTCCATTGTGATATGAACACATTTCTTCATAGAACAAATGCTTTGAGCTCAAAATTTTCCTGACCTCATCCTTTGTTTTCTCCGATAAGTTATCCATCATGTCGAGAAGTGCTGGGTTCTCGACAACCTGACAAGAAGTTCCCCTCCCGAGGATATCATTGAGTTTCTTATACCTTTTGTTGAGATCATTAAATTTATCTTCACACTGCTGGGGTGAGACATAAAAGCCCCTTTCAGCCATTACTTTGGAGACCGATTTCCACTTACCCTTTTTCTGCAAATTTGCACATTTTCTTCTCCCCCCCAAACCACACTCAGAGGCAGCATCCTCGCCAATGTATGAAACAGCAGTAATCAGAAGCCTCACCATAGAGTCAGTCCATTTCACACGCTGCCAAAAGGATACCTTTTTTCCCTTAGCATGGTCATTGAGACCATCAATTCCATCGTCATTAAACGTCGGCTCATCCTCATCACTGACAGAGCTCTTCCCTTTATCCACCTTGTTGAAATCTGCCACAGAATTGGATTGGTCACAATTATGAATCTGCCCCATGTTTATGGGAAAACCATCATTCATTGGGATTGAGCCTTGCTGGGATCGAGAGTGGTGCTGTTGCTGAAGACTAAGTGGGTGCTGATGATGGTGATTAATTCTCATTGATTCTTGCAAATCAAGAGCCCCATATGAGGAACCGCTAGACATCAGACCCCCTGACGATAAATTTCCCTCCATCAATAGTTACTAAGGCAAATTCTGTACAGGACACCTTATCTTCCTCAAAACCCTAGTTCAAGTTGGTACTTTGGCCAACGGAAAGGCAATTGTCCACAGTTAGCTGACAGAAACTCATAAAACCAGTCAAAACCATTTAGTCGTTTCCTCTCCTAAACCCTTCTATTTGCTGCTGGACCTCCCACAACGTTTACAAAATCGTGTCTTCATCATTGACAGAGGAGGGACAAACAGAAATCAATAACTGACGAAATTAGCTTTAAATCGTCACAATCCCCACGGAATTCATTGTTCTATAACTCCAGTAAATTTATCATTTTTTTCGGTTTACTACTATACCCACCAAGAAACAGATCATAAAAACGTCAAATGGCAGGAAAGACAATCGACCAATAATATCAAGTACGGTGATGTTACCCAAAGATATTTTGAAGTACGGTTATGAGCACTTATCTGATCTGGGAAATCTTCGGCTGTATGTCACACATAAACTACAAACAACCGTAGTCGAACCATCCCACTGTGTAGCTGAATGTTTTAGTTTAAGCGAAGTCTGCAATTATGTAAGTCTAAGCGAGAAGCAAACTATTTTGAGAGTCATTATGGAAATTAGGAGGATCCACTGTGTTGCAGATTAATTTAATTCTACATGGGGTCATAGAATTAAATTATATACATAATATGAAACTTATCACTTGTGAACTTAAATTTGACAGATAAATCTGCAACAACATTCATCAGTAACAAAAATATATTCATAAGACATCTTACCCTTAGTAGCTCTACTCTTATTAAAATAAGAAGATCACAATTAATGCATATCATAAATAAGATTTTTAAGTTAGAAGGTAACCTGTCAATGGATCTAAATTTAAATATCTTAACCTATTTCTTATGCATCATGATTAATAAAATAAAGAGGTTTGGTTAGAATTTTTAGAAAAAAAATTTCTACTCCTAATTCAATATAAGCTTAAGTTAGATAAGAGGTAAATAAATTTATTTATTTTTTGAACACAAACTATTAGACTTTTATTTTGAACTATGATAAAGAGAGCTAAGTTTAAAAAATGAGCTCGATGGGGAACAATGGCCCTGTGGGAGGAGTATTATTGACCGTTTATAAAGCCAAAATTGTTTTCGTTTTGAACCAAAGAAATAATTTTTCAAAAATGCGAACAACTGAATAATGAGAGCTTCAAACTCTATGTGAAGGCTTGGTTTATTAAAAATTAAATGATTTTCTCTTATTGGCATTAGGAAATTGTCTAAGTTCTAAGGGAGCCCATTAGGATATTACTTTTAACAAACGTGAAAAAGAACTTTTTACCTTAACGTAAAATCAAGTTTTGACTCCGATAAATATAATAAAAGTAGTAAAAATTAAATATTCAATACACGTAAAGAATATTTAATTTTAGATGCTAATAATATTAACAATCATGCAAAATATAAATAGTACAAACAATAATAAAAAAGATACAATTTTTAGGGACGGAGAAAAAATTTGATACCCACAATAATCGATAAAAATCCTCCGGGCTTCAACTACCAGTGAAGCAATGCACTATGAAAATCAACTTACAGACCGGGCGATAACGACGCGCTAAACTAGCCGACTCACTTCCGTCTCGTGATCTCTACCAGAGAACTCTTTGGATTTGTTCGCGGTAATGAAACCGGACACCTTTCGGTCTTCACGTCAATCTTCATTCTAGAGCCACTTGAATTGCCGAACACGATTGAGTCTCCTTTTTAACAAACCAACGTCTCCAACGAAGGTAGAAGGAAGTGTTTAAATGGTTAAGAGAATGTGAAGAGAAAACTTATTAGAACATCAAGCTCAATCTCGTAGCTTTTTAATTTTCTCAAGAGAAGTAATATCAATGGCGCATGAACAACCTTCTTCTCAAGTGGGGCACGAAACTAGTCTCTCAAGAGTCCTTGGGTTTCAAAATTATAAGCCAAGTATTTATAGATGGCTCAAAATTCACATTTAACAACTTGCCCGTTGCCACGGCGCTCGAGCGCGCGGTGGGCGCACGGAGTGTTTCCGAAGAAACCCTACGTGTACTCGAGTACGGGGAGGCGCACAGCGAGCGAGAATCATTCTGGATTTTGGGCTCGAGTGCGGGGGCGGCGCACAACGAGCAGAGATCATTCTGGATTTTATGGTCGAGTGGGTAGCGAGCGCTCGGAGTGCGTGGGGCTTCGGACAGGCTCGATCGACTAGAGAGTACACGACAGGTGCGGTATCCCTAAAAGTCAAAACGGATAGCGACAGATGAATGTTGATACTGTATCTCAAAAACTTATAATCCGACAGCGATACAATAGTACATATGATTACGAAATATGCAAATTAGAATAATGACTCTAACTAAATGGTTTCCTTTCAATGTGTTTTTTGATCTTTTGGATGGTGGGCTTCTGAAATATTTATCGATAAAGAGTTACAAAATAATATTTTAGCGTGTGGACCATCTGGTTGAGTATTTGGGGGTTAAAGGACATGCATGTCCTTTCTATTATCTATATTAAATGCTAAAAGGTTATTTAGTTAACTTTTCTTTTATCAACCACTTTTTTAAGTATAATAGATATCCTTTTTAGCGTGGCATGAATTGCAAA
This sequence comes from Nepenthes alata, assembly GCA_028571085.2. Classification (NCBI taxonomy): domain Eukaryota; kingdom Viridiplantae; phylum Streptophyta; class Magnoliopsida; order Caryophyllales; family Nepenthaceae; genus Nepenthes; species Nepenthes alata. The sequence continues at coordinate 14,450 of JAOVVI020007737.1, forward strand.
ACAACGTGGCAGATATTCCTCCTACTAGATAAACAGATGATCAATAGTCTTTATCTGTGAGCAGATATTAACACATTTATTTACTCTAATTCAACATCCAATGAATGTAGTTTTTTATAGCAACTAAACTATTTAGTGTTGACAGTCACATTTAGATCAATTAATCATAGATTGCTCGAATATGGTGTAACTGAAGTGGTGTTGGGATCTTTA
>JAOVVI020007738.1:2651-14662 GCA_028571085.2 Nepenthes alata
ATGCATATATTTTTATACATATATTCTGTTTAACTTGGACATGCATATATAGTTGATTGGCTAATTTGAATATTTTTTGATTGAATTTTATAATTTTAGAAGGTTCATTATTTTTTAAAAATATGAATAATTTATAAAATACTGTATATTTTTATATCAATATATTTATATGAAAATAAATATGAAACTTTGCATAGGCCATGTAGTTACATACATATACCGGATTGTGGTCATTACATTTAGATTTAGAAATTGGATACTCTGGCCAGCTCCTGATGGGAGATATTTATTATTTAAAAATTTCTTGCCATCGGTAGAAAATATTTAGAGTAGTGACCCTTTCCATTTAAATAATTGGCTTAACCTTAAAATATATTCGGATATCCTAATATATCCGACAAGTTTGAGAATTGCACTCAAAATCACAAGTGACAAAATATAGTGAGCAACCTTATCTATGGGTATAGAGTACATAAATTTTAGCCTAAGGTTATCAAAATTATGTGTAATACTTTCTCAAACTAGTATTTAAATAATCAAAATCTAAATTTGGTACGTAATTTATAATTCTGCATTTATTTATGTTAGATTTTGATTTGAACTTAGATTTTAGATTTGGATTTGGATTTAAGATTTATCGATTTTGCCTTCAATTAGATTTTGGTATGTCTCGTACAACGATGTTGATTAAATATTTTGATTCGGACATTTGAAATATCTGTCACAATACTATTTTGACTTCTGCGCACGCTATTGGATTATCAGATTATCAGATTCTGTCCCAAATCATAAGCTGATCGGGCTTTAAATTTGGACTTGGAGTTAGACTCGGATTGGACATCGGCTTTAGAATTGATCTGGATCACCTCTATTTTGTTTATATATATATATATATATTAATATATATAGATCTACGTCCCAATAAGGACTATTTTTGAAATTTGGATATTTATTTTGGATTTGAATATTTGTTTAGAGTACGAGACTATCATTAAATTTTAGACTTTGGATCTTAGATTTCTATTGGATTTATTTTATGAGTGATTTAAATTTATTCTATTATTTGGTTCAATTTTTATCCATTAGATCATTTCTTCTGATTCATTAGACTCATTTTATTTAAAATATGATACTTGCTGAGTATTATGTTCAATATTTTTATTTTGTCCATTCAGAATAGAAGATTCGAATGCATTGTAAAGTATAATCGTGATTTGTCAACTATTCGTCTAATTTGGTGAGTTTGGTTCTATTATGGTTTAAATTTGTATTTATGTGATCAGATTGTGGAATTGACTGGTTATAGGCTCATTGTTATATTTCGAGAATAGCTCGAATGTTCTGTTATGTTTGATTATGATTTTTGGGTCGGATTATACCTTAATTATATTAATTGTAGAGTAGATCATATTTATTTGATTCGACGGTTATTTGATGAGGTCTTGTGTATTTGATTTGTCACCCAAATTTTAGAATTTTGTGTTATTTGTTTAAATGTATTTGAAATTTTAGATTTTAGAAATTATAATTAATTATTTAAATTGACCTACTTGATCCAGATTCATGTCAGAAGTGGTATCAGAGAGAAGTTATAAGGAGAGGTACCTTGGGTCATTCTGGATAAATAATGAACTGAACTTTTAGATATGATAAATACTGTTTTTGACAGATGGTAGAAAACTTTTTTTGTTGATGCTTTGTTTTGAATTGGAAGTGCGAGTTATGGAGGTTTGTGTTTAGATTGGAATATGATTACCTGATCATGATAAGTCATGCGAGTGACATAATGTATGGTTTAATATAATAGTTAAATTAGAATTTTATTTGGTTTCTACAATATGTGGAGATTTTGTTAAATTTTGTGATTCTGGAAGAGTATTGGTTTAGTATGGAGCTAGTCCGAAATCTCGTGAAGTAGAAGGAGATTTTGATCGATAGAAAAGATTGGCATAATCATACACAAGGATGGCATGTGTGCAAAGGAAGAAGTGATCGTTGTATTCTATTGAAAAAATAAAGATTCTTCAAGATTGAAAGACGCAGATAAAGATCAAGAAGTTCAAGTTAAGTCAACTTGTTTCTCCTCTGCTAGAAGATAGGTTAATGATGTGCAAGTCTGATTTTGTTAGCAGCGAAGATACTGATCGTATAGAAATTTAAAGCTATGGCTGGGTCGAGAGGAAGACTCAAGGATTGCCTATTGTCACTCATCGTTGCAATTCGATGGATAATCGTCTCCACAATATCTCATCATTGAAGAATTAATAGACAAAGAGCTCGAGATTCGACTTCTGAGGTAATGCTTAAGAAGAGGTTGAAGAATTTAAAAGATTTGTTAAAGTATAATAGTAGTTGAGGACTTCAAGATTCAACTTAGAAAAAGTTAGTACCATTCCAATTGTAAATTATTGCGAGAAGCTAGAACAGGCCTTATTGATTGAGTAGGAGTAGCTCCAGAAGAAATCTTTCTAAAAGACATCAAAATATTGGAGTCAAAACTAAAAGGATGAACTTGTTCATTATCCAAAGGACAAGCTAAAGGAAGTCAGATAAAGTAAAGTTTTCATCCTCGAAGTTCAAGTTTGCAAGGTCTACCTGCATGTTTAGCGGGAAGAAGTTTGCGAGATAAGTTTGCTTCGTCAGAAGTGGAGCCTGCTTCAAATTGTGGTCAGATATGCTATTTGCTAAATAATCATTCGAATTTCAGACGTCCATATAGGAGTCCAGACGATTCCAGATAAAACATTTACAATTACAACTCATGAAGTTAGAGCCGAACCTTCAGTCGTGGAAGGCTATTTTGACAAGACCGTTTCATTCTGTATTTTAGGCTGTGAGTCATTGGAGTTCTAAGGAAGGATCATTAAGAAGGCTTAAGAGTTAATTTTGGTATTACGAGTAAGTCATCTGTTGAAGATGGGTGCTAAGTTCATTTGACATATATGATTACATTTCGGAGTTATTTTACGATCATTGAAGACATTTTTGTCATCTGTGAGTTTGAAGATATTTTCTAGAGGATTCGACTGGATTGTTTCCGTATCAGGTGATTAATTTGCTATCGATGTTGTACTTAGATTTTTGTCTATTTCAAAGGCTTTGTATGGGGTAGCCTTATCTGAATTGAAAAAATTGAAATAGCAATTGTAAAAAAAAAAATTCTATTTGAGAAGGGTTTTGTTTGGCCAAGTGTCTTGGTGTGAGGTGTTTCAGTGCTCTTTGATGAAAAAAGATTGATCAACGGATTTATATTTGGATTGTTTGGGAATTTGATATGTATTAGCTCTTAAATATCGAGGATTTATTGAATCCATTTAAAAAAATTTGGGTTTTCTTTAAGATTAAGTTGTATTCGAGGTATCAACAGTTGACAATGAGGATATGCATATGACAGCTTTCAGGTCAATATGTGGCAATTGTAAAATTTTGATGGTGCCTTTGGATAGTTGAATATTTTTACTATCTTTCATGAATATTATCGATCGGATGTTTGTCCATATTTGGGTTAATTGTGATAGTTTTGTTAATGATGTTTTAAATTATTTGAAGAATTTTGAAGAGTGTAAATTATGGTTAGAGAAGGCATTATTTTGGGTCATATGTTTCTTAAGGTGATATTCAACAATCTGAAGGAGATAGAAGCAGTGGTGAATTGAAAAGACCGGCTAAGGTCTTGGGAGTACGGAGTTTCATAGATTTGGTTGGGTATGATAGGAATTCCTTTGAATGTTTCTTGACGATTGTAGTGCCATTGGTGTTTTTGGAATAGAGGCAATTGGTATTTAATTGAAGTGATACTTGTGAGGAATGTTGTCAGTAATTGAAGAATAGATTATCGTCGGCGTCAATTTTGTTGATCCCTAATAGATTAGAAAGATTTGTAGTGCTTATTGATTCTTCTAAGAAAGATCTAGATATGAATAGATTCAGCATGGTTGAGCACTTTAATGCGACGCAGTTTGGAGAATTTTGCATGCAAATGTTAAGACGATGATCCCAATAGGAAGTTCAGGCCAGAGGAATTTTCTATCTTTGCTGCAGGATTGGATTTCGAACTAAGCTCTTATTTGTAGGAAAAGTTTTTATGAAGATTAGAGATTAACTTCCTTTTTGACAAACTATCATGAAATTGGACGCAATTGAGTTAGTAACCTTGAGTTTACAGTACAAGTGCTTTTCACATTGCACGTTCGAGAGGAAATATGTTATCGAGAATTATCTCATTAGAGTCTCAGATGATTAGATAACAAATCAGAAGCTGATTAAATAAAAGCTCAGGAGCTAATTCGATGGAAGCTTGGGGGCAAATGAGGTAGTCAACAGTTATGGTTGAGTTAGAGTCATTCAAATTCAATGGGAATATCGAAGACTCTCCACTTAGTGGAGTGGAGAGAGTTTGATAACGATTTTATCTCGAGTCAAAGCCGACAGGTAAAACATGAAGTGTGAGATTGCGACCTTCGTGGCAAGATGTATCCGTGCCTAATGGAAGGAAGTCGATTAGAAGAAGCCTTCAAGATTTTGTTTCGGGTTTACCTCAAACAGTAAAGGACTTGATGGTTATTTGGATAATATTGGGCTAGTTGATGGTTGAGCTGATGTAGTCGGCTCATCGCTTGCTTGTCAGGAAGTCATTTTAAAGATTGGCAACTAGCATATTATCGAGATGTTGAGATTGTAAGGTATTTTCACTTCGAGACTTTAGATTTGATTTGAGACTGATGATCGATTAGAGTGGCGCAACGGAAGCGTATAGATTCACGACTATCGATCACAAGATTTAATTGGAGGCTTGAAGTAGGCAATCAGTTTTGCAAATTGATTGGAACCTCGAGAAGAATGGCCAGATATTTTTGGAGGTATCTTGAAGAGAGGAATTTTGAGTTTTAAAGTCAAAGGGTAGTATGAAGTGGAGGTTCATTAGGATATTCAAAGTTTTCAGTAGAGTAGAGAAGTGGCCTTTAGATTGGCCTTATTTCTAAATTTGATGGATAGACATGTTATGTTTATATGAATGATCCTTTGAATATGATTGGATTGGAATCATTTCTTTTTTATCAACGGGAAGTATGTTAGGTTGAGGTTGTGGCTTCGATTTTTGGGATAGGAAGAATTTGGTGTAGAGAAATATGATGTTTCCATTAGTCATTATGCTTTCGAGAAATCTTTAAGTTGAAGAAGTGTTAAGGGGTTTTGAGGACAAGTCCGAAACAACATTCCTAATTATTGAGGATCAGATTTGGAGAAATTATTTGATTGAGGAAGTCTATTGAGAAAATCGAATATGAAGTTTGAAAAAATATCCTCATTTTATGATAATCGAGATAATGATTGAGATTCGTAAATTTTGAGGACTAAACTTTTATAAGGAGGGGAGAATATAATATCCCAAATTTTTATTCAGATTAATTTTATATTAATTATAATTTTAGATAATTTAGATGTGACAAGATTAATTAAATATTAAAAAATTTTAAAAAAATATTTAAATTAGTCATGTTGGCATCCAAGGTATGCGTGAATATCAGTTTAGATTTTGGAATAAAAAAAATTTAAAATAATATAAAATAAAATAAAATAATATAATATAATATAAAGAAAAAGAAAGCGAAGATAAGGGAGAAGAGGGTTTTGGGGAGAGAGAAGGGGGAAGAGAAAGAGGAGAGAGAGAAGCTGTGCGAGGAGGAAAGCAGCGGCCAGCGATGGTGTTGTGCGGCGAGGAGGCGCTGATGCCGGTGGCTCTTGGGTGGTGCAGTGGTGGTCGATGTGGCCGGTGGTAGTGGTTCACGAAGAGAAACCGTCGAGGAGGCTGACGATGGTTGTCGGCAGCGTTTTCGGCGACGGTGCACAGAGGTGGCGCTGTGATGGTGGTCGGTGATGGCAGTGGCGGCATGCCAGTGATGATGACGGCAGCACGCGGCGGTAGCCGCGTACAAAGAGGGTGAACGTGCAGTGAGAGGGAGGCGCGGGCTTGACATGTCAGTGAGAAAATCACCCGATTCGGGTACTTCGGGATATTATTTTTCAGATCTGCAAAGTATAAGGTCAAAACAAGTATTTGTAAACTCTTTCTTTAATCTGATTTAATTTCTAATATATTTTGGATACCATTTGAAATTTTTACTAACATCTATATATTTTTATATATTTATTCTATTTTATTTGGACATGCATGTATAATTTATTGGTTAATTTAGATATTTTTAGATTAGATTTTATGATTTTAGAGGGTTTAATATTTTTCTAAAAGCCTATATAATCTATAAAATACTATATATTTTCATATCAGTATATTTATATAAAAATAAACATAAAACTTTGTATAGGCTGTGCATTTACATGCATGTATTGGGTAGTGGTCATTACATTTAGATTTGAAAATTAGACACTCTAGCTAGCTTCCGACGGGGAAATATTTATTATTTGAAAATCCTTTTTCGCCGACAGGAAAGGTTTAGAATAATGACACTTTCCATTTGGATAATTTCTCTTGACATTAGAATATATTCGGACGTCTTAATATATCTGACAAGCTTGAAAATTATACCCAAAATTTCGGATGGTAAAATATAGTGAGCAACCTGATCTATGGGTACAGAGTACATGAATTTTGACCTAAGATTACCGAGATTATGTGCAATATTTTCTTAAACTAGTTTTTAAATAATTAGAATCTAAATTTAGTACATAATTTATAATTCTACATTGATTTATGTTAGATTTTGATTTGGACTTGGATTTGAGATTCACCGATTTTGCCTTCAATTGGGTCTTGGTATGTCTCGTACAACGATTTTAATTATATATTTTGATCCGGACATTTGAAATATCTGTCGCGATACTATTTTAGTTTCTGCACACGCTATTAGATTATCCGACTATTGGATTCTACCCCAAATCACAAGCTGATCGGGCCCTAAATTTTGACTTGGACTTGGATTTGAATTGGACATCGGCTTTGAAATTGGCTCAGATCACCTCTATTTTGTTTATATATATATATTAATATATATAAATATACGTCCCAATGAGGACTATTTTTGAAATTTGGATATTCATTTTGGATTTGGATATTTTTTTTTAGTATGAAACTACCATTAAATTTTGGATTTTAGATCTTGAATTTCTATTAGATTTATTTTATCGATAATTTGGATTTATTCTATTATTTAGTTGAATTTTTATCCATTAGATCATTCCCTCTAATTTATTAGATTCCTTTTGTTTAAAATATGATACTTGCTGAGCATTAGGCTCACTATTTCTATTTTGTCTCTTCAAAGTAGAAGATTCAGATACATTGTAGAGTATGGTCATGATCTATTAGCCATTCATTTGATTTGGTAGTTTGATTCTATTATGATTTAAATTGGCATTTATGTGATCGGATTATGAAATTAGCTGGTTATAGGCTTATTATTATATTTCGAGAATCAAATGTCCTATTATGTTTGATTATAATTTTTGGGTCGGATTGTTACCTCCCTTACGATGATTGTATAGCAGGTCATATTAACTTGATTCGGCTGGTTGTCCGATGAGGTCCTGTGTATTTGGTTTGTCACCCCGAATTTTGGGATTTTTTGTTATTTGTTTAAATGTATTTGGAATTTTAGATTTTAAAAATTATAATTAATTATTTAAATTAACTTGTTTGGTTAGAATTTGTGACAATAATATAACTATGTTAGATGTAATCTCAAAATTTTAGGGGTTGTTGGGTTTGCCTTGTGCTCCTCCTTGTAATCTAATTACCGATTGGTGCATTATTAGCAGTATCAATGAAGTCTGTAACATATCACCACAATTGAAGTAAGCTCCACTTTGACGATAGCAGACTCAACCTGTGTAATTCTTCCCATGGGACTCGCAGGTAGACCCTATAAATTGAAACTTTGTGAAAGAAACCTTCTCTTCAATAGTTTTTCCCTTATCTTTATTTGCTTTACCCTTATCGTTACTTTCCGATATCAAGCGAGATATCTAATGGAAAACTTTCCCCTTCAAGCTTTGGTCTCGTTGTTCTAACTTCTTCTGAAATTACTTCCCCCAAAACTCTTCCTGCTCGATCGATCAATAGGGCCCTATCCAAAGCTTTCTGATACGACTGCAATTTGAACAGTACCAACTGCTTCTGGATTGAGTCCTATCGCCCTTGAACAAACGTTTGGGCTTTCAGAGTCTTATTGGCAATAAAATGGGGAGCGAACTAAGAGAGCTCCGTGAATTTAGAATCATATTTCGCTACCGTCTTGTCTCATTGCTAAAGCTGGCCAAACTTGGCTCCTTTACTTTCTTGGATGTTGGATGGGAAGAACTTGTCTAAAAACGCTTCCTGAAAAACTTCCCAATCAATCTCCTCATTATGCTAGTCCAGAACATGGCAGTGGGAATCCCACCATCTCATGGCCTCGCCATCCAATTTATAGGTGGCAAATCTTACATTATCCTCTTCAGGGTAGTCGACAATTTCAAATACCCTTTCCAATTTTTTTAACCAGTTTTCTACCTTAATTGGGTCAGACTCTCCCAAGAATCTCGAAACATGCTCACTTCTAAATCGATCGTATGGAATCTGGCATTGACTTTGCTCGCCCATCTTTCTCAAAGTAGTCATGTCCTGATCTTGCTGCTAGATTATTCAGTCCATCACATCGCTCATGCGACCCGTCACAGTAGTATCGTCGTCTCCACGACCCGAGCCTGATCGCCTACTTCTAGTCACTTCACGGCTTGCGACCGACCATCTACTCCTAAACTCATCCTGGCTCGAGGTAGATCTTCTATTCCTAAGGTCTTCCTGGTTTGAGTATAATCTCCTAAAATCTCTAAAGTCCGCCATAATATTCACTTATCATATAAATATTTAATCAATAATCTTTCCAAATCAACCTAAAATTGACCCAAAATATTTTCTCTTATGACTCTTCTATGATATCGTTTATGTTACAAACTGGAATCAAGTAGATCAATCAAAATAATTAATTATACTTAAATTATTACTCTTATAAATTTTAAATTCGGGTGTGATAAATCAAATAAACAGACTCAACAAATTTAAATCTATATAGGATCTCATTAGACTATATAAATATTATCTGCTCTACATACAGTCGTATGAGATAACCAAATAAAGTCAACAATTCATCCATGTAAGAAATCGACCAAACAAATTCTCAATATACAGTATCAAGGCCCACATTCGGCCGATTCCAATATCCTAGGATATACTAAGCAGAATCCGTCCATGACACGATACATAATTGATGATATCAAAAATCTAAGAATAAAACATTCATAAGAGGTGTACGGTGCTGCATCAAAACTCTTTTTGCTCTTATAATAAAGTCAATCATCTATTCTAAAGGGATAAAATAGAAGATATCAGCCTAATACTCAATTAGTATCATAGGTAAACAAATGAGTCCAAAGAATTAGAAGGAGGGTCAAATAGATAAATGTCTAATAAGATAATAAAGTAAATTCAAATCGTCAATAAAATAAATTTAATAGAAATCCACGATCCAAAATCTAATGGTAGTTTCATATTCAAATCAAATATCAAAATCTAAAATAAATATCCAATTAGAAAGCAATCATCATTTAGACGTATATGTACATATATATACAAAACAGAATTGATTCGAATCAATTCCAATAAGCCGATATCTAATTCAAGTTCAAGTTCAAATCTAAGGCCCAATTAGCTCATGATTTGGGGTAAATTCGATAGTTGGATGATCCAATAGCATGCATAAAAACTGAAGTAATATCGTAATAGATAGTCTAATGGTCCAGATCAAAATATATAGTCAAAATTATTTATACGCGACATACTAAGACCAATCTGTGGACAAAATCGGTGAATCTTAAATCTAAATCCAAATTAAAATTCAATACAAATCTACACAAAAATATAAATTATACATTAAATTTGAGCTTCGATTATTTAAAAATTAGTTTAAGAAAGGATTACACATACCCCATATAACCTTAGGCCATATCAAATACAAATTAGGCCAGCATATTTAGTCACCCATATACTCTATCTCTCATGGGTAAGGTTACTCACTCTATTTTACTATCCATGATTTTAGATATAATCCTCAAGTTTATCAAATATATTAGAAAGTTCAAATATATTATAAGGTCAAATTAAATATTCAAATGTGAAGGGTTATTATTCTAAACCCTTCCTACTGGCAAAAAGGAATTTCCAAATAATAAATCTTCCTATCGGGAGCTGATTAGAATATCTAATAACAAATCAAAATGTAGTGATTATAACCTGATACATGTATGTAAAAATATATGGTCTATGTAAGTTTCATGCACATTTTTATATACATATATTGATATAAATATATATAATGTCCGATAAATTTTTAAACTTTTAAAAAAATAGTAAACTCTTCAAAATTATAAAATCTATGACAGAAACCATAAAATCAGCCAATGAGCCATACATGTATATTCAAAATAAACAAAACGGATATATAAAAATACATATATGTTAGTAAAAATTTTAAATAATATCTAAAATATATCAAATATTAAATTAGAGTAAAAATATGGGCTACAGATATTTGTCTCAATCTTAGCAAGCATACTCTGAGGTACTGAATTGTGCGTTCCCTCTCTTCACTGCGCAAGCTACTAGCATCACACCCCTTTTCTCTCTTTGTGCAACCTCTACCGCGTGCCGCTGTGTTAGCTCTGGTCATCGTCAACCACTAGCGCCTCACCTTCGCACGTTGCCACTGCTGACGCTGTCAACAACTGCCATCGGCCTATTCGATAGTCTCTCCTCACCAAGCACCGCCATCAATCAACCTCTCGCACAACGCCGTGAGGCATGTCGTCGTCGCCGACCACCTCTTCCCTCCTTCCTAGTGCAGCTCACTGCGTGCGCCCGATCTCTCTCTTTCTCTCCTCTCTTTCTCCCTCCCTTTCTTTTCTCTCTTTTTTTTGTTATGTTGCTCCGCAGAGTCACCCCCGTTCCCCCTTTTTAAATTTTCCCTCCAATCCGAAAACTACCTGTGGTTTTCTACCACGAATTCCATTTTTTAAATATATATATCCATCATGTACCTCTTGGACGTGCAACGAGCACCAAGCCACAAATTCTGATATTCCTTTTAAAATTTTACAATATTAACTTAATTTTTGATACGTTTAAATTATCTAAAATCATAATAAATATTAAAATAATTCAAATAAGGTCCAGGATATTACACCTCTATATTTATGAATCTTTTGCATACCTTTCGGATGTGCGAGTATATTCTTGGTACTTTATGGCTAAATTGAGGAGAGTATATAAAAATAGTAAGGTATTTTATCGAATGAAAGGTTACAGTATTTTAGTATAGTTTATACTTTTTCGATATCGATTTCATATTTAGCAATTGAGGTTGATTTATTTTTGAGGTTGAATTCTTATAAACTTATAACCATCATAGAAAATGATATTTGAGATATCATTGGTGAAGGGTATCATAAATAGTATGAGTATGGTACGGTATAAATGCTAAAGGATTGTAGGAGTAGTGAGGATACTATAGATACCAAGTGACCTCGTGGTACTAACTTAAATATTAGAGGCATAAATACACGGCATTTGGTCATAAGGGTAAAATAAAATCCACTGGATGTTTGATATTTCTTATAGCTATGGTCTCATGTTTAGTTAAATTTCTCAAAAATTTAAGGGAGGATCTTAGTATCATAGATACTTTGAGATCTCGATACTTTGATTAGATTTGTGGGACCCTATGGATGTCCTTTGGGATATCATATTTCAGTTGATATTACATTTATTTATTATTTATTTATATTACTATTAAAATATTTTATTGATTGTATCATTTATTGATTATCTAGGGATGATTAATTGTTTTTATATGTTTTATATTATTGGAGCTTACTATTTGACAATGAGTTATCTAGATAGTTTGATATTTTTACTATTTTTTAATATTGATCAAAATTACTTGTTAGACATTTATCTT
>JAOVVI020007739.1:0-14661 GCA_028571085.2 Nepenthes alata
AAATATATACATTTCTTTTGTTAAATTTAAACCTATATATTTAAATTATAATAGAATAACTTTATCAAAATGCCTAATACTTACACTATTCTTGATAACAAAAGTACTTGACATAATTAACTCAAATTGCACTCGATTTATAAAGTACAATGCCTTAGAGTTGTGAATTCATGATGTTTCCAAACAGATTGATAAGCAGATTTTCCAACCTAAGGGAAGCTAGCTTCATGGCTTCATCAAATAAGCAAAAGTATTCGAACATAAGATGTCTAGAAATTTTGAATTGTTGAATTATGGGGTGGTCAAATGATTGCCTTGTCAAGTGGTCGAGCAACCAAACTACCTAGATATCAAGCTATTGAGGTGTTATCCCGTCTCGTCAAAACAAATAAATTTTTAGGTAACCAATCATGGGGACTGTTCTACAAGGGTAAAGAAATTTTTAGATGATTGATAGAAGAATACTAGTTAAATCAAAATGCTGGCACATTAGGGGAGTCATACTGAGGGGTGAATTGTCATTCCTAACTCTGCGGCCATAACCTCTAATTATCAACCAGACGCTCACTAGTTATAGGCGACGTTAGGCACAACCAAAGGGATGCCATCTGGAAAATTACACCTGCAACATAACTGTTCTATGAAGATTCATTAAGCTCATGTTCATAAACACAATAGTTAACCAAAAATAATAATGATCTCTTAACATAGAACACTGAATCCTCAAAATGAGAACACAGTAGCTCACAATAACACATTGGAAGAAGAACGGCCGATAGTATTCTCAGTAGCTTGGACCGGGACAGATCCAAAATCTCTACCAGTAAAAAGCCAAGTAACACTAGAAATTAAGATCATAATCTGCTGCTTCAACAGTGAAAACACCAAAAGGATCCTTATCTTTGTTGAGTACTCACTCTTATCTAAAGCAATCCACACACTTGTTCAGAGATAAGTTTTGCAGCACTTATACCTACATAAAAAAAATCAAAAGCTTGTTGTCAAGAAAACCTTTTCCCCAAAATATCTTAAGGCAAGGAGCATTGTCTTCTAAAAGCCGATATTTCTCATCTCTCAACATTAGACATTCTATCCGACTAGTATTTCATCGAAGAATAAATCGGTAATTTATTTCCATATTTTTTAGCTTTTATTTTAGAGTATTATTTGAATAATTTAGATTAAAAGATATAAAAATTTATTTTAAAATCCTTCGGATTAAAATCTTGATCTATGTTTTGCATCACAACTCAATTAATATAGTCGCCCCTGGGATTCTAGCGAATCAAAAAAACATAAATCAATAAAAATATATTATCTATAAAAAAATATTTAATATTAACATCTATTAAATATAAAAAATAAATATTAAAAAATGACAACGAACTAGTATTTAAAGGGGTTATATTTAAAGTCAAAATATTATCCGTTGATTCCGCTCCATCTAATGGCAAAGAGTTGCATTAGAGGCATTGCAGGGCCAATGAATATCAATTCCAAACAGTTGATTATGTTAAAGACTTTCTCGATTTGACAAATCCAAATCTCAGCATTTGTCAAATTTGGATCACCCTAAAAATTTGGCATTCATTAACAGGTGAATCAATCATACACTGTCAATGCAACCCCCTGATTTGCTACTGCTGGATCCAAATTTGGTTGCTTTCAAGCTATCTTGTTCTCCACTTCCGTCATTCTCGCCATTATAGCAAGAGCCTCATTTTCTCGATTAGAATTAGAACTACCTCATCCGTCCGATATTTTAGTATCTATTATGATATTTAATCATTTTTATTCCTCAAACCAAATAAGATACTTTGTTTATAACTTTATCTGATGCCACGCATGCCATCACCACTTCCCCATCCCAATGACCGATAATTAAATATATTAAATTAGACTTTATTTTAATTTACATAATTAAATGTTTAATCAATCGATTTGAACACAATCCAAACACCAGTCTACAACAATTTTTATTAAATAATCTGATAATAAATAAATATTAAGGTACAAGACCTAAAAGCCACATCCGAAAGTAACTATGATAACTCATCTCCTGATCAACTTAAACCATAAGTAATAAAAAAATATCTCACACTCAAAATCAAAGCAACCTACAGTATATCTAATATTGTACTGAATTTAAACAATTCTTAGCTCGTGACTATAATATAAATAGTTAAAATGGAGTTACGAACATTTTAATCCAAAAAACAAAGACAACTAAAATACTATTTCTTCCAAATGCCTCTCTTATGCTCGTAATCTGTGTAGATATATCAAAGTCTGCTAATCTAAAATATTAGTAAAAAGATGACAAGAGTGAGTTTAATATTAAGTGAAACATGTTATTATATATATATAAATATGGTAACCAAATATATAAATGATGATATTTATGATCAAAACTGAAATAACGATAATAATAAAATCGTGGTAAAACATACAAGAAATCATATATAAACATGGACATAAAACATGTTAATTTCTTACAAATATATACTAATATAAAACCTGTAAAAATCCTTTAAACGTATAAGAACATAAAACTTATGAAAATCTTTCAAACGTATAAAAATGCACATTATCCAAAAAAATTCTCAAAGGTATAGGAACATTCCACGTGCAGAAAAATCTCTTCAATATATAAGAATCAATGATTGGTGACAAACTTGCCAACAAAGTCTCTCAAATAACGATAATAATGAAATCATTGTAAAACATGTAAGAAATTATATACAATTATAGACGTAAAGCATGCTAAATTTATACAAATATAGACTAATATAAAACCTATAAAAATCGTTTAAACGTATAAGAATATTGAACTTGTAAAAATCTTTCAAACGTATAAAATCACACATTATCCAGAAAATTTCTCAAAGGTAAAGGAACATACCACGTGTAGAAAAATCTCTGAATTATATAAGAATCAAAGATTGGTGATAAATTTGCCAATAAATGTCGAATATTAAAATTTAGGTTATAATTATTTTCATATATCCAATGGCCATTTATAACTATTCAAGGCCTATAGATGTGTCAACTACCTATTATTTTTTATAGTCAAGATCAAATGCTACTTTTTAGTTAAGATTGAACGCATTTTTCTAACACATAAATATTAGATTTGACATTCATTTATCAAATAATATATTAAAATATATATCATTAATTCTTTATAATGGTTCTTATTTAATCAATACTTGACCAATTCTTTATTTGAATTTGCAAACATTTTCTAAAAGATAGAAAAACAAATAACATTTATATATATATAAACATTAGAAAATTGCATGCAAGAACATATATATATATATATATATATATATTAGAATTTTAATTTGACATGTAAGAATTTAATACATAAGCATTAGAAAATCTCTTGAAATGAGAATCAATTGATATACATACATAATATAATCAAGAGAAGTAAGTAAATATCACACATATAAGCATTTGAACAAAAAAATACTTAAAGATTCTATAAAGATTTAGCAATAAAGAAAGAAATATATTTAGATACACTTATCTTACCATTAATTCACCAAAAAGTAGCTTGAATTTACATAGACCAACTTGAATTCATTTTCTCCTTCTTTCTATCTTCATCTTTATCGCTTTTTCTCTTCTTTGAATTTCTTCACTCAGATTTTCATAAGAAATAAACTATAATTGACCAAATGGCCTATCTATAATAAATGAACACACATATGCCAGTTAGGCAAAGATTAAACATAAAAGGTTTCTTTAAATTTGCACTCAAGCACCTAACAAGCATATATCAGACATCACTATTCTGGACTAATATACATAGTGCCTCTTTTGTGCAGCAATTTTGTCAAAACAATACTTATGTATGGATCAGACACATCACTTGGACCCAAGCAACTTCAATCTAACAATTATTCTTTTAATTTGAACATAAATTAACTTCAATATGTCATAAATTTACATAACGTAAGCATCTTTAAAATAAGTATTAGGGTTTTGATCTTATAGTTGCTCATATTTTTAGTTTAAGATGCTTTTTCTAACTTATGGTCCTAGTCGGGCAAAAGACGTATTATTGAAATCACCTTCGAATTTAGCTTTTGGATTTTGTACTTTGATATTTGTTTATTATCAGACTATTTAACATTATTTGTTACAATATAGCTTCCCAGCATTTAGATTTGGTTTAAGTTTGTGAGTAAATAATTACTTATGAGTCTTTAAATTAAATTCTGACTATGATACATTTTTAAATTCAAAAATTGGGTTGGTAACATAACAGGTAAAGTAGTATCACAAAAAGTCGAAAGGAAAGCATTTTATTTAATTTGATGAATTAAATTTTGTTAAATGTATCATGATAGGTACTAAAATATTAAACAGTAAGATGTTTCAAGTTCTAACAAGAAGAATAAATACCTGGCCATCATGGGAATGATTGCTAAGGTGATCGATAGGATGATCAAAAGGCAACCAAATTCAGAACCAACTATAGTAAATTTGTGAGTTATGTTAATGGCTTATGAATGGTTTACCAATTTGTGCATGCCTAAATTTTTGGGAAATCCAGATCCAACAAAGGCTAAAATCTAAATTTGCCATATCAACAAGATTTCTGAGATTATCATCTATCCGAAGCAAGGCAATGTAAAACTTGCTTCATATAAGATAGATAGAGAAGCCGACTATTGGTGGGTAATAAAGAAAAGAATTTTAGAATTGAAGAATGAAGAGATTTCATAAAATATATTTTTAGACGCATTATTAGACAAGTACTCTACTACAAGTCTATGGAAGCAAAAGGAAAATTAATTCACTCACTTGCAGTAAGAAAATCGAATGGTAATAGAGTATGATGCCAAGTTTGCCAAATTAGCTCATTATACTCCACACACGGTCATGGATAAAATAAAGAGAGTAAAAAAAATTTTCAATGATTGAATAATATAATTTAAAAGCAATTAGTGACATTAAGGTTGAGAACACTTGGTAAGGTTATCGATCTGGCCTTATTGTATGAGTAGGAGCTAGAAAGAAAAAAGTTTTTGAAGAAAAAAGGCGCAAGCAGAGACGATAATGTTTAGGATCAGATATATCCAGTAAGAGGTTGAAGTCCTCGATAAGGGAACAGGGATGGGAGTTGAACTCTATATCACATTGGGCAAATAATAACAATCGAAACTCATATGCCAACACTATGGAAAACTTCATGGAACATGACTATCTTACAAGCAAATTGGAACATGCTTCAATTGTGGCCATTCTGGCTATTAAAGTAATTAGCTAAAAAGTCAAGTGATTTGACAAGAGCATTTATTATAATGGCCAAGGAAGTGAATCTGTCTCCTTTAGATGTGCAACGTAAGTTTTCAATTTTTGAAACTTTAGCACTTGTATTGTTAGACCTAAGATTTATGCATTCATTTGTATCCTTTAGATTTGTATGACATTTACATTCGCTACTTAGGAATATGGATTATTTTATAGTAATGCCTACACCAATGGGTATATTCTTGATAACCAATATTGTACAACCTTGGAGTGTAGTTTGGGTGCATAGGTTTAAATTTGCGGTAAAATTTAATTTTGCTAGACATACATAACTTTGATATAAATTTAGGTATGGATTAATTGGTATATTACCATTTTAGAATGGATTATTTCCACAAAAGATATACTTTTTTTATTCAAGGATATGAGGCCTTTTCTTTTCAAAGGAATAAACAAAAAGAGTCAAGCCATATAATTTTCTCCCTTCGTGCATGTCATTTAATAAAGGTAGATAACAAGCATACTTACCCTATGTTACCATTGTCATTGGTCATACTGTGGCGGTAGAAGAAATTTTAATGGTAAAAGAGTTTAACGATGTATTTTTATAAAGATTTATTGGTTTGTCACTAAATAGAAAGATTAAGTTTGAGACAGAAGTTATGCCATAATTTGTATCAATTTCTAAAACCCCATATAAGATGCCAGTTTTGGAGTTGATTATAGCAAAGATAGCCTTCAAAACATGGTACAATATTTTAGACTAACTGACACTCCTACGGTGTTTATGGACATAATATATTGAGTATTCAATCTTATCAGGATCAATTCATGGTAATAGTTGATGAATTACAAAAAGCATGAGATTCATTTAAAAATTATTTTACCAACTCCTAAAAAATAAGATTATATACCAAGTTTAAAAAGTGTGATTTTTGGCTCAAGGAAATGACTTTATAGGCTATATAATTTAAAAGTAAAGTGTTTCAATTGATCTAAAGAAGATTGAGTTGGAATCGACCAGCAAATGTTTCAAAAGTATAGTATTTTTTTTTTATTTAACCGGATATTACAAATGATTTATAGAGAATTTCTTAAGTATTGCGATGTTAATAACTAGAATATTGCAAAAGAAGGTGGAGTTTCAATGGGATGAGGATTATGAAATAATTTTTCTAGAATTTGAAAAACATTTAATGATTACCCCAATTTTAGCTATTCCAGATAGAAAACCATTTAGAAGAATGTGGAGTTTGTTGTGATGCATCTAGAAATAGGTTGAGTTTTTATTGATGCAGCATGGAAAAGTAATCGTTTATTGGTTGAGGTAACTCAAAACGTATGAGAAGACTTACCCTACACACAATCTGGAGTTAGCGGGCCATTTTATCTTGAAATTTTAACGATATTATCTATAAGGGAAGAAATTTTGGTGTACTCAGACCTAAAAAGTTTGAAGTATCTATTCTTTTTGAAATAAATGAATATGAGGCAAAGAAGACGAATGCTTTTATTAAAGGACTACAATTAGGGGCAACAGTATCAACCGAGAAAATCCAATATAAAAACAGAAGCTTTGAGTCATAAGTCGATGAATCTAATAAATATTAACAATACTTATTATAGAATTATATCTCAATATTTGATTTGGGTTTAAGTTAATAATTAAACGTTCATTTATAGGTCTTAAATTAAAGTATGACTATAACACACTTTCAATTTGGAAATTTGATTGGGATGTGATAGTAATAAAATGAAGATGATATCAAATCTCTACCTAATATTGGGAGTATATGTTATATAAGCTTAAATCTTTATAATTTTTTTTAGACTTTCATTCAGATTTCTCTCATGTAAAGATAGAATATGAGTAGCATAGTGCTAGCTATATTTTTTAGAGAGGTTTCTTTATAGTTCAATCCAATTTGCATGGGGTTATATGCTCTAAATGTGAGAGGAATTGAAAGTTGTACTAAAAGATAAAATGAAACTTTATGAATCTTTAGAATAACAAACTTCACCATAAGCATCTCAAATGGATAGATAGAAGAGAGACAAAGCAATTATGAAATGTTATTGTGTGACAAGTTAGATTACTTTATTTGTAAGTGTCTCTAGTACATGACAATATTTTATATGATTCTTATGACATCATATTTTTAGCATAATAATACTTACTAAATTATCCTTTTATGAAATATCTATTTAATAGAAATAGACTAGATTGCTAGAGAAACAAGATTGTGTATAGGATACTATTGAGTGATAGTTGGGATGATATGAATTTTTATTAGTCACAACTTTCTGAGTTATTGAGAAAGGTATACACATGGTATTCATGGCGTCGATCTTTCACCTATATAATCTGTTATATACTCTAGAGAATCAATGGCACTTGATCCTATATTCGTTCTTCTTATTTAGGTATAACTTAAATTATCGTTATAATGATATTGATGTGTTTTATAGTAGTAACATATTTAATCTAAATGATATTCCAAATGGTTTTATAATGTTTGATATTATATCTAGTATATAGTACTTAGTTTATAATTATTTTTTTATTTATTACCTATTCTAGTAATATTAATACAAATTTATAAATTTGACATGCTAGATTATATTATATTGGACAATATCATATGATTTGATTGACCATAGAGTGCTTATTAAGCTCACTCGCTAAATAGATTTGTCCCATGATAAGTGTTGTTTGTTCAATAAAAATTTTAAAAATTATTCGATATAGTAATCAGAGCCTAATTTTATTTCATAAGCCTATTTGGACATTTGTTATTCAATTAATATAAGGGCGAGATATGATACCTTATAATTCATTACATTTCATAGATAATTTCATAAGTTTTGGTCATAATGTCATATAAGTCAACTGTACTTGACTACTTTAGATACTGTTATATGATATTGTGAATTAGTATAATAGAACTTTTTAGAAAAGGTCAGACTAAAGGCATAAGTATCTTTATGAGCAATTTGATGTGCCCTATAATAAATAGAGGATAACAAAATAGTTGATTATTTCTCAATTTCTGCAACAATATGATATAATGGAAATAAGGAATAGAATACTCTTAAAATCGGTTAAATTTGTAATAGATTAATTTTATAATTCTCCTTTTTTTTAAGGATACTTTATTATAGATTTCTCTATACCTAATTCTTAATATGAGTAACTTTTACAATAAATGAAATATGGATAGTTATAGAACTTATTTATTTAAGACATTGGGGGTCTACAGTTAATGTTCACAACTGAGAGATACAGAACGAAGTATTATTGTTATTGAATAACAATATATCATATTTTTAGAGAAAAATAGATAAGGATGCATCATTATATTAATTCTTATTGTAATAAGTCTTAGCATATTAAAGATTGACAAGATTTGTCTTGTATTATTATACCAAGTGGGTGTAAGTTGCTATTATGTGAAGATGCTCCACTAAAATCCTTATTTTAGAAAAATACTTAAAAGCACGTATTTTGTCATCAATGTAAAATTAAAAATAAGATTTTTATTGTAATACTTTGATATGAGAAAGCTAAAGTTTATTTTCTTAGGGCTCTATCATGTCTTGCCAAAGAAATGATAGATTATCCAATTGAATGAGAAATAAATCTATGTGATCTAGCTAATTGTGGGCACAAGTTGATATTACACTTAAGAAGAAAGTTATTGGAAATATTAGAATTTTTAAAATAAAGTGTAAAACTAATAGATCCATTTGAAATATGAAATCACCTTATGGAAAAAGATTATATCCACAATGGGTATTGTTTAGGTAAAGAAACTCTATTTGTAATTTATTATAATTTCATTGGTTTGGATGAGAATAATATCAAGTTCCTTATAATTATTGTCCTTTAAGTTTGAATCGAAGGAGATAAAATTCATAAAAACCTATCAAAGAAAACTCATTACTTTGTTGCAAAAACTATATATTTAATTGAATGATTCGGTTCTAAGGTATCCAAATTAAAAAAAAAAAAAGCATTGTTTCATTTATAAAAGGTGATATTTTGTACCTTGATATGAGTCTTAGGATTTAAGATTAAAAAAAAAAAAGGTCAGTCAGAGGTTCTACATTCTAGTAGTAGAACTGCTTAGGGTATGGCTTGACCCATTCTTGCTCCAATAATTATTTTTACATGGGATTAGTAATTTGTTACCAAATGTAATTTTGTAGTGAAATAATAAATACCTATCAAGATGATTAGTAATATATAAATCTACATATTACTCTATCTATTAACAAAATTATATTCAAGATTGTAATGACATAAGAAGATCATTTGAGTGTAGATGTTGATGACTAAAAATCAATTATATATGTTCTTAGGTGATATTGATGTGATATGTTAGAGCAGCAAGAAATTAATTATGTATTGATGTGATATGACAAAAAAGTCTTGATATTGATGTAAAAATTATGTATTAATACTCTTTGTAACTTTTAAATTCTTCTGAAGGTTTTCATTTGTTATTTGTTACTTTAGCGTGTCACAAATAATAATAAGATATTTAATTTTATAGGATATATTTATGAAAATAGTTAGATTAAATTTGAAGTATTCAAATTAGAAAGCAAGATAATGTATTTGTTTTACATCCAAATATGTATTCACTAACCTAAACATTATGTTACAACTTTCAAAATGTTAAGGACATAATTGTAGATATAAATCTTGTGGAATAAGATTAAGCATGCTCTTTCATATAGTATGAGTTTATGATAGATTTGAGATGTCTGAATATGACATTAAAAAATATATCTAGGGTATTTTGAGATATATATGCTTATATTTGCCTCTCATTTCAAGATTAAGCACTGTATATTTGGAACGTATGCATAACATTGGGCTCCGACATTGTAGGTGTACTTGCTAGTCATACGACTCATTTATTATATAAATAGTTTTGAACAGAATTGAAAAAGAAACTATTATATCCCAATAGAAATTGTGTTTTAACACACCATGTGCGGGAGATGTTAGACTTCTTTGAAGGATCGGGTCCGCTCTAGTTTTGTTCAAACCCGACTCCTCCTTCTATCTATCCAACTTCTTCCACTCCTCAATGAAGTCACCATCTTCCAACTTCTTTCTAATGATTTCAAATAAAAGATATTTTGAGTAACTATTTCTGATTTCAAAGAGAGTGAAAAAACCAAAAGAAAAACAAAATAGTGGGCTATTAAAGAGTGGTTGAAACCACATTTTACAAAGGAGCTTAATTCCATATGAAGGTAGAGGCCACTAACCAAAAAACATGTTCTCTCGTGGTCAATATATAAAAGAGATTATGCATGTATACACGAAAGGATCGTTGAGGCGTGAGACTGAGGAGAAAAGAAGTGTATTCCATGGGCTTTTATATTCACTTCCATTATTCAAAATCCAAAGAATTTGGATCTTAGAAAATGGACTTTTTTTTTTATAATTATACTCTGAATCTAAAGCAAATTGTCGTCGATAATTTAGCTAATCTTGATATTTTCATTGTTATTCTAGTAAAAGAAATAGGTTAGTCTATTTTTATAGTTTTCATGGTATTTTTGACCATTGCCGAATTTGCAGAGTTTTAGTTTGTGATAAATCTAGCCCAAATAGTAAAGATACGAATTGAAGAAATCAAACATTTTCAAAATTTGCAAGCATTTGAGTGGCTGCATTGCGGAATGCCGAGTTGCTCAGCTGCAAAGTTGTTGAGATTTTGAATTGTGGAGTGCTAGATTGGACACACTGACAAGTGCTGATATCATTGAGCAAACAAAGCCACCAAATTTGCGCAGGTGGTCGAACTACTCAATAGTCAATCATCCTTGTAAGAACGGCATTCACTAAATAAAAAACAATTACGCTTAATCATTGTATCAAAGCACGTCATTGATAGTACAGACCAATGCGACAGAATAATTTAAAGTCAAATAGGCCTATACTAATTATTTTGTCACATCAACTATGAACAAAATTGGGCATTTCAGGAGCTATGCATGCTGGCAAATATATTCTAAAAGATACACTAAACCCATAATCTTTCATTTGACTATTTAGATTCTGAAGTTAATAAAGAGTAGCATAATATATGGAATGATCGAAACTAATTAAGAAGATTTAGTTAATATTTGATAAACTCACTCAATTATCTATAGTAATTCAGGAATCATAATTACTCGATCGTTGTTTTCTCTGTTACTGATATGAGAAACGTTGATTAAATCACCCCAATATAAATGTCTCAAACCTCTATAAATATAAAATACATATATGCAGAAAGGGCAAGTGGTACTTCAACAACTGAAACACTAAACAAATCGTTGACTTTTCTAAGTACTTACTCTTACTTGAAATATTCCGGAACCACTTCTATAAATTTAAATCTTGTAACAGTCAAACCTACAAGAAGAAGTTATAACTTGTTTCCAGATAACCTACTCCATAAAAGAAATACTGTAAGGCAAGAGTCTATCCTCTATAATTTTACCAATTCATCACCTAGCATAACTAATGCTATTTTGTTTTAAACATTAAAAGATAAATAAGATAATAAATTTTACACGGTTAAATTATTATTTTAATTGACATCTTATGAAATTCATGTTAGAACATCTAAAAATCTATCTCAAAATTTTTCAAATTAAATTCAAATTCACAGCGTACATGAGCTTAAATTTGGGTCTTGTGATCTGTTGCGTCCTGTATCCTGGTTGTTG
This sequence comes from Nepenthes alata, assembly GCA_028571085.2. Taxonomy (NCBI): domain Eukaryota; kingdom Viridiplantae; phylum Streptophyta; class Magnoliopsida; order Caryophyllales; family Nepenthaceae; genus Nepenthes; species Nepenthes alata. The sequence goes on from JAOVVI020007739.1 coordinate 12,004, forward strand.
TATGGATTATGAAGCTTTCGAATTTCTCATCGTCAAGAGGTTGTCGCGAGTGGGTTTGGTCTCTGTCTGTATTAACCTGAGACCTGTACAACACAAATTATAAATAAGAGGTCAGAGGACAACGAGGAACTATTCCCCATTGACACTCCGACGTTCAAATTAGAAATCTTCCTCAATAAATGAAGGAATGCATGCTTAAGATGCAGAAATGAGGGGAGTGTCTGAGAGGGATATGTTTGGAGGCTTGGGCTCCATGAATGCACCCGCGGAGGGCGGCTTAGGGGATGTCCCTACTCCGGAGTGCGTCCGTGGAGGGCGGCTTAGAGGTGGGCCCGCGGAGGACTTTTTAGAAGTGTGCCCGCGGAGGGCGGCTTGGTGATGTCCTCACTTGGGAGTGCGCCCGCGGAGGGTAGCTTAGCAAAGCGTACTGGAACGGACACGGATCTTGTACGGCGCCAATCTGGATTGTATTGGCGGGCAGCTAATCGCGGAAAAGCCCACGAGTGCCTGGCGGGTTGAACGAGACGGCCTGATTGTAACGGGTTCCGAATGGCTTCCTTTGGGAAAGCTCTATACTGCTATCTGTCAAGTGCCCTAATGTTGGGCAACTGTCTAATGAGCTCCATTCTCGTTCTGCTTTGGAGGAATATAACACTATTTAAGGGGTATCCTCTCGCATTATCGACGGCACAACTTGGCAACACCCTCTGAGGACTCCACGGTGGAGAATCCAGTCGTGAGCTTCGGGAGGTTGCGGATGTCGTCAACGAGGAGCTGGGAGCTCCCTCCTAGTCTGAAGTGATGGTCGGGCTCCATTCCAGGAGTCGTGCACCTCCGTTTTGCTAGGAATAGGATGGAGAAGCCGAACAATAGGTTCTGAGAGCCTTGTTCCCTGCTTGGTCTGATCATCCACACGCCATTGTTGTGGGTTACGCCTGCCAATTGGTTTCGAATCGAAAGGAAATTGTTGGACGTCGCTGTCGAAAGAGCTTCAAACCCAGTTCCACGAAACGAAGGAACTGGGCATCATGCTCCGTTTCCCATAAATGGGAATGGAGGAACTGAGCGCAGTCGCCGGAAGCTCCTATGTTTTGCCATAGACGAGAGCGGGAATCACCAGATTTGGTGCCATCAGTGCTAAGTGTTATGTTGGGTCGAAAGCAGCAGAGATGTGCCAGTCGCCATTAACGGAGAGCATCATGGTGTTCTATTTCACCGAAGAGCTGAAAGCCGGAGCGAAAGAGCTGAGTGCCGCCATCAAGGACTTTGGGCTCTGTTTCATGAGGACAGAGGACTGGGTGTCGTCCATGGAGGCTCTATGCCCTGCCTAGCCCATGAATGGCAGAGAGAGAAAGAGGACGCCATGAGGAAGCTCTATACTCCTGTTTCGACAGAGATTGGAATAGAGAGAGAGATGATTCTGAGTTCTGTTGCGGCGAAGGCAAGAACAGAGAGCTGAAATTGTTTGCAAGGCGAGCTGAAACCAGGAAAAAAGGGACCCGCTTTTGGGACGGTTATCTACCCTAGGCTCCCCATTTCTATCGTTCTATCTTCCCCTATTTATTGAAGGAATGGATAAAAATTTTACCATCGAAATGAATTCTAATTTTCTGCCACGGAAAACTCTCCCGCCAAAATAAAAATATTTTTTGCCATGAAAAAAATTTTTAAACAAGCACCAAATTTTAAATCGACTCGCTATACCGGACCCAACATAATCCAAACTCAACCTATTGTTAATTTAAATTTTATTTTACACATTATTGAGCAGTAGTTCTTCAGAGGGTTCTGAAAATTCTACATGGCTGAACTGATGAAAAGGCAGAAAATTGTGAAGAGTCAATGATTTCTTGCGATTTGATATGATTTGATTTACTGTTGGGTTTGACAATTCAGCAGATCTACCCAGCTGCGACGGTGCGGCGCTGTCGCCGGCTTTGATCGAATGCCAACGTCTGGAGCGCAGTGCTTGTGCTTTGAGCGCAGGAAGTGCAGTGTTTTCCGCATGCGTTGCATGCGTGCTGCATGCTGGACGTACAATAGCCAAATCATTATATTCATTCAACAGTTATATTTAAAAATTAATTAATTAATTTAGTTTGTATAATTTATTTATTTAATTTTTAACTGTTGGTTGAATAAACAAGACCTGTTTAACAAGAGGATCCCATTATTTTCCTCAAAGTTGTAAGGAAAAAACACTGGCACTATAGTTTATTTATTTATATGTATATATATATTTTTAAAATAATATTTATCCTTATTATTAAGTTTCAAAATTAGGCTCTATTATTATTTAAAGTATTGACCATTTTAAAAAAGAGATGGTACAATTTTTGTTTATAGTTTCATTTGGCATGGTTGGTGCTTTGAGGAATAATTCAAATGGTGAAGAACATTATCTTATTTATGAGTCAGATATTATATTTTTATTTAATTAATATAAGATAATTAAACCACATAATATATACTAAGTGTAAATATGTCCTTGTTGCTAAGGGTGCCCAAAAGCCATCTACCTGATAATCCAAACCAAAATCTAGGACAATTGAATTGCTCGGTATGATTTTGGTCATAATTAATTTGTATTGGGTTTAGACTAAGTTTTGCTTTAGCAGTTTTCAAATTAATAATTAGCTGAACAAACCCATATTATAT